>JAUTXW010000959.1:0-275260 GCA_030620095.1 Kuschelorhynchus macadamiae
AACTCAGAATTTTGTTGAATTCTGACTTTAAAGAATCGGAATTTTGTTATATTGCGACTTTAAACTCAGAATTGAAAAATAAAAAAAAAAATTGTGGCCCGCACACGCTTCGGTACATTATAAATGATTTATTATGGGAAAAACCGAGTCAATTATGCCAGCCATTTAATTGAGACTGGTCATGCCTTTGATAAAAATGTTAAAATTTTACTCAATAAGATAAGGGTCGTAGATTTACTTAAATAAAGATAAGGAGTCAGGGAAGTCTCGAGAAATAAATAAAGCTTAAACCTTCAAATTGTTTTTAAACGAACAGGTCAGACTCAATAATTCATCTCTGTTAAATATATTTCAATAATTTTGTATTGTTTCTTTTTCTACAGTATGACCGTATCAGATTTTAAACGAGTACATTTCGTCTTTAGACCCTTTTTAACTGCATTTCTGAAATAGCAAACAAAAATATTTCTGTGCTATTATGCAAATTCTTTTTCAAAAATAGCTTGGTAAATTTCTTGCAACTTTTACTTGATTTTATAAAAATAATAAACGTCTTTTATGCTAATACATTTTGCTAGACATAATAAAGAAAAACGTATATAACATACTTACAATCAAAACAGAATTTAGCTTAAACCGTATCCTGCCTTATTTTTTAAATATCATGGTTTATTTCATATTAGGTATAAAGAATTATAAATAAGTAGTAATAGTCTTTTAGACGGCATATCCTTCTTTCTTTGCATAACAAGAGTGGGAGCAGTTACGAGGGCGGATACATTTGTTAATTAGTTAAATCAGATTTGTGGAAGTTGTCATTTAATCTATTTATTAATCTGATGCGAAAGTTTATTTGTTTAACAGACGTTACCGTATTTCTGTTATGTTTGTTTACAACCACTTCATTTTCGTCTTCTGCACCTAAAACCTCTCAATTTTTATTAAATATCTAGAAATTTAAGAATTTTATCGAATATTTTTACAATAGCTCACCTTACAGTGGCCATGAATTTTAATGCAAAATTTTTGTAAAATCTAGTCTAATGCTGGAATGTTTAGTGAGCGAAGAAATTGATATGTATTTTAATTATCAATAAAATCATCAAATACAATTTTAATAACACATTTGGAAATAAAGTAATACGGGATGTACAGCAAAACTCTAGACAGACTATGAGATTATTGTTCGTCAAATGCATCGGTTTTTTTTTATGAACATTCGTGAAAGTGAAATAGGATTCTAATAATGTTATATTAATATAAAAGGCGTTTGATAAATAGTTGGCTGCTTTGTCTATTCTAATAACTTCAATATTATCGATATCAGTTATCAATATAGGATCTTTAATATTTAATAATTCATTTATAATACAGAAATATTTTAAAATTAGAATATATTATTTGTAAACTTTGTTCTTTAAATAAGGTTGATGGCCAGGCGCAATTTCCTACAAAAAAGTGGGTCGAGTAGTACATCTTACCTAGTTCAAAATAGCGACCATTTGTAAATATTTATAGAACCTAAAACGATTGAGTAAATATTCTTGAAAACTTAAGTACACTACTCAAAACGAAAAAGGAGCCACTGTTAAAAATGTGGTTATATATATTTTTGAATAGTTTTTTATACAATTCTTTTTTTATTGTAATATATTAGACTATGTCTCTAAAAATTTATTAATTTTTTTTGTAATCTGATTGTGATGCTTGCGGGAAAAAAGAAAATGCAGAGATGCGTGGTTAAGCTATTTATTGTTTTAATGAAAACATTAAAAAAAATGAGGCAAAGTCAAAATTTAATATCGTGTATGGCCTCCCACTCTAACTCGTATAACTTCTTCACAACGACCGGGGCATACTTTCAATTAAATTTCGAATAATTTGAGAGATAGCTGCTCCCACTCTTCCAGGAGGATTTCTTCTAGGTGTTCCAGGTTCCTTATTGGCTGACGGTTGTTTTGTCAACACCAACCGTGTCCCAGACGTGCTCGATTGCATTGAGGTCTGGACTACGAGTGGGCCAAACCATAACCTCAATATTGTGGGCATTGAGGTAATTTTGCACTATTCTGGCGGTGTGTGGCCGGGCATTGTCTTGTTGCAGAATAAATTCTGGGACAAAATTATCGGCAAAAGGTACCACATGTGGTTCTAGAACTTCATCTATGTACCTACGCGCCGTTAAAGACCCCCCGCGAATAACCACCAGCTCGGTTCGCCCATTCAAAAGTTATCCCACCCCAAACCATTATGGACCCTCCTCCAAATGGAAACTTTTCTTCCACCGTGCAGTCTAAAATATAACGTTCACCCTGGCGTCTCCAGACTCGAACTCGTCCATCGATGTGATTCAAAGAGAATCTCGATTCGTCAGTGAACAGCACATTGCTCCACTGCTCCAAGTTCCAATTTACATGTTCTTCAGCGAACAATCTTCTTACTCTTCGGTGCTCTGGGGTTAACGGTGGTACTTTAGCTGTTCTTTTTGCACGAATCTGACGTTCGTGAAGCCTGTTACGTATGGTTTGGGTACTTATTCTGGTTCCTGTGCTCTCAACCAGCAGATTTAGGAGGGTTGTAGCGGTAGTTGTGCGTACTCTAGTGGCCCACCTCCGTATTAAACGGTCTTCTCTCTCGGATGTTGCCCTTGCACGATGCGGGTAAGGTTGTCTTCTAATGATTCCAAAAATGTCATACCTTCTCCAGGCCCTGTTTATGGCACTTCGACTGACATTCAACATTCCAGCTACTTGGCGTCTTGAGTGACCCTCTTGAATTAGCGTGATCACCCTAGCAATCTTAATCTCCGTTAAATACACTCTACGCCTTTGTCGTCTACCAAGCACATCAACATTCATTTTAATTCTATCACGTTTGACTCAAAATTAAACAAGTAAAATGATAACACATTTCTCTTTTGGTGATAAAATTTACATTCCTAATTTTTTTTTTGTTGCAATAAAAGAATTGTTGATATTGCTACAAATATTTAAACTGGAATGTGTGTACTAAGTGTACACAAAGTTCTATTTTTGTACTTGGTGGCACAAACAAAATATACTAAAAGAAAGAAGGGGCTCCTTTTTCGTTTTGAGTAGTGTATTTTATTTCTCACACGATCCTTAATTGAAATGTTCCTACATGTATAGGGCTAAATAATGAACCTTTTTTGATACCAGATGTTTTATTAAGGAACACATTTCAATTTATTTAAGATTAAATCATTAACTTAAAATTAGATCACCCTGTATGCAAGTGCAAGATTTAACCCATAAGCTCATTTTGTACTGGGTTGTTTTGTTATCCTCATGTTTTGAAAATAAATTAGGGTTACAAATGCCTTTTAAAATATTTGGAAAAAAAGTCGAGCTATACATCTCTACTACTTTTTTTCACATTAAAATCTTCTCTCCAAGACGGCGGCCTGCGGCCATTTTAAAATTTACGATCAAAAAACACTCATGTACAAAAAGGTGTATTTAGTATTGTATTAAAGTTACCAAGTTTATTTTTTTTTATTTTGACTAGTTAAAAAAATAAAAGCAGGAACCAAGTAAAGAGCTTCACTTTACATATATTGTATATTAACTATAATAATATTAATAACTAGCTAAAGATGAACGCATCTAGCTTTCAGTTTTAGGAACAAAATTTTAATATAATCCACTCTTATTTTATAGTTTTTCTCTGTTGTAAATGCAGTGTATTATATTTATAATTAATATTATCGATAATATTGAAGCTTTTGGAACAAAGAACCAACATTTTGTTACGGAAAAAATTGTATTTCCAATTATATTATGAAAACTGTGTTTACTGAAAATATTCGTTCGAAAATTAAAATGTGCCAATTTTACTGATTACTTAAATATCCCAGCAAAAAGTTGATTATATCTAGATTTTCATAATAAGATTTTATTTTAAACCTACTGTGATTTTATCTTGCAGTATTTAGCGATTTTTGAACTGAATAAATTATAAATTTATATATGAGAAATACCAAATTTTTTGCTATCAAAGCCCTAGAAATTGCAGCTACTCTTTAACCTTCTTAACGCCTGTGTGAAAATGTTTTTTATTTTTGCTAGACGGTAATTGTTTAAAATGTTTACATTTGCTCTAAAGTTAAAGTTTTGCCATATTTTGTTCTTGAAATTAGTTTAATAGTCTTAGCTGCTCAAATATTAAACATAAGTTGTTGAGAAAGTCTCCGGTATTTACAAATTTTTTAACTTAATAAATTTATATTTATTAGAAATAATATATTTTGCTTATGGCACCAGAAATGGCAGCTACTTCTTAGACAATCTTAACTCCCCTGTGAAAATGTTTTTATTTTTGCAAGAAGGCAATTGTTTTAAAAAAAAATTGTTTGCTCTAAAGTGAAAGTTTTGCCATATTTCTTTTTTGAAATTAGTTTAATGAACAGTCCTAGCTGCCCGAGACTCCTATAAATGAAATCTCACAACGCTCCCTGAAGTAAGTAGTTTAAGAGTCACTAAAATATTAAACATAAAAGTTGTTGAGAAGATCTCCGTAGAATTTTCGCTTTTTAAAGTAGGTACTCACCGGTTACAGCAGAGAAGAAAGTTTATTAATTTATTACTTTGGACTTTATTTTTGCAGACATCTTAACACAAAAATACTTAATAATTAAGTTTCTACTTTTGAAACAACTTCCGTTTTCACTCTTACTTGGGTGCAACTTCATTAGCCCCACACTTTATTATTTTATTACAATACCACTTTTTACGTAACGTCTTTCTTCCTACTATTCATTTATTTATTGTATTAATGAATATGTCTTTGTCAAGTATTGTAATCATTAGTTTTTGATTTTTGAAAAAATAATTAACTAAATTTGTATTTTGCAGGTTTTTAAAACAGTATTGAATTCAACTAACTTGCTCTTGGGCTGCTTTATTTGATATATTGCGTTAATTTATAAAATATAAGGGTTAATAATGTGACGTGAATATACGTTATGTTAATAACACTTCACATTCATAGAAATTACTTGAGTGAAATATTTTGCGTGGAATTCAAATAACCTTTATAATTAACAGATATCCTAATTTTACCGAAGGTGTTCACTACTTTGTCTTTGTTTTTCTAAATTTGTAGTTACATTCCTATGAAAATTTGATAATAAAGGGGTTTTATTTTTTACATCTTTTAGTAAATTAGCCTCAGAATTAATTATTTTTAACTCTTTTACATTTTAAGTAGTATCGAATAATTTTCGGCAGCTAACATATTCTGGTTTCTAAAAAAAATGTTAGTGTAATAGTATATTGTAATACATTCATAGAAATCTCATTATGATATGAGTGTAAATATCGTTGTGAGACATTTCACATATGTGTTACATACTATTTTTTCTATGATAGTGCATGTATCGTGCAAAATTAATTAATGAAATTATTTGGAATGTCAGAGTGATTATAAAATAAAAAAGTGACAATTATTTTTGTTTCACTTGCACTTACACCTGTCCTCAGTATACATTAATTTAAAAACTTTATGACAAGGTGAGAAATAGGCTGGATGTCATAGTTATGGTTATATATGGTTTATAGTAGCCGCGCTTGCAGCGGTTTTGACTATTATAATGAACATTTTTTTTTAAATTGTCCTTACAAACAAAGTGTTTTAGCCATGAAATTGTATTTATATCTTTTTAAAAGGACCGTAAGTAATTAAATCAATTTAATTTAATTTAATACCACTTAAATAAAGGAAGGAAATAAAAAATAATTTAAAATAAATAAAACCTGAACATGTAAAACGAAGGGATACACACTTCACGCCCAGGGATCCGTCTGTACGACTTTTGTATTAGACAAACAAAGAGGACCACTAAAGAAGGATAACATATAAGGGAAGGACTTAGGATTATTACATTAATACCTAAACTATTTATGAATAAAAAGTAAGAAAATTAAATATTAATATTTATATTTCTTAAAAAAGGTGTAATTGTGTTAGTATGCTCGCATTATTGGAAGCGTCGGGAAGCCAAATTGGAATTTAAAATTTATTTTTCAAGAGTAAATTCATAAGTATATTGGAGTAATGCTGATATAATCTGCAATTAAAAAATGTGATTCAAATCCCCGTATTCTCCACATGTGCAGAAGAGGTCACCTTTTATACCGATTTTATATAGGTGACTAGGAAATCTTCCGTGATTAAGTTTTATGCGGATTATTGAAGACACGATTTTTCTAGGGATTAATTTATTATAATACCAGTGTTTTGTTGGGATATTCTGATGTACTTTGTAGTAAAAGTATTTGATTTCTGCCCAAAATTTTTCCATTGTTGATCCCATTTTTTGTAAATGTTCTTTGAAATTAAATGGAACAAATCGGTAAAGATAATATGATTATCAAAATGTGTACTTTTTAAGTGGGCAGTTTTTGCTAGACAATCTGCCTCTTCGTTGCCACATATTCCAGAGTGCGCTTTACTCCATGAAAACCTAATTTCAAATTTTTCATCTTTGCTTCTCGAATAAGGTCCAGAATTTCTACAATAAACGTATTAGGGTAGATGGAGGATGTACAATAAAATATTGGAAGGTTTTTTAAAACTGATTGCGAGTCTGTGCAAATAAGTATATTTGTGTAGTTGTTAGATAAAGCCCATTTGATGGCATGGTAAGCTTCTGCTGTAAATATACTTAAGTTGGGATTCAATGACAGTGTAAACTGGTAATTCGCAGAACTGGAGTAAAAAGCTGCACATAGCAAATTACTGGTTTTTGAACCGTCAGTGTAAATGATTGTGGGATTATTAAAATTGTTATTGTAATCAAATAATATGCTTTTGAATATTTGTTGTGTACCAATCATATCCAATGGATATGTTGGTATATGTACTTCTGGGATGGTAAAAATCGCTTTAAAGTGAATATTATACAGGCATTTGCAATTGGTTATTTGGTAATTTAGAAGATCGAGATTTTTGCATTCTTCGAAGCTAACTGCCGTGGGAGGCGAATTTTTCTTTGCCCAATATGTATTAGTTAGGTGTAAAATAAAAATGTTTTAGATTTTGTTTAATAAAAAGGAATCTTTCGAGTTAAGTTTAAGAATAAATTTACAGGCTAGATATTCTCTTCTATAAGAAAGAGGCGTCTCAAGTGGAGAAGATCTCATAACTCCCAAACATATACGCAGTGCGCTAAATTGTAACCTGTCGATTTTTTTCAGGTGCGTATTACTGGCGGAACCATAAAAAAGACAGCCATAGTCAATTATAGATCTTATATATGTTGTATAAAAAAGAAGTTCTGTTTGCTGACAGGCTCCCCAGGAAAAGCCACAAACTTGACGAAGAAGGTTAATGCCCTGCTGATAATGTGGGTGATTTGGTCAGCCCAGAGAAGCTTAGTGTCCAGTATAATACCTAGATACTTGAATGATTTTGCAACTGAGAAACAAAGCCCATTAAGTTTAATTTGGTTTTGAGAAGGATGTCTCCGCCGCGTAAAAAATACTCCCGTCGTTTTGTTAGTTAATATACTAAAGCCGTTTTGTAAAGTCCAATTGCTAAAACAATATGTTATATATTTTAGTCTAGTTTCAGATTTGTTTTTATTGCTTTCAGTACTATAAATCGCTATGTCATCAGCATATTGTATACAGGACACCTGACTATCCCAAATATTATGTAAGTCCAAGGTATATAAATTAAAAAGAAGAGGCGATAGTACGGATCCCCGCGGAATTCCAATTGATGTTGTTCTAGGAGCCAAATAATGATGTGCTAAGCAAATTGTAACTGTACGATCTACAAATATTGATAAAATGGATTTAACTACTATTGATGGAAACTTAATATATTTCATTTTTTGCACCAATAGGTGTAGGTCCACGTTTTCGTAGGCGTTTTTAATATCCACGAAAAGTATCCCTGTGCACTTTTTCTCTGTGAGGCCAGTTTGGATATTAGAGACAAGGTGGGTAATAGCTTCTGTTGTACCCCAACCAGGCTTAAAGCCATACTGATTATGACGTAATAAACTATTTTTGAGCAGCCAATATTCTATCCTAAATTTAATAAGACGCTCGTAGGTTTTCGTAACACAAGACGTTAGGCTTATGGGCCTATATGAATCGGTACAACTCGGGTCTTTATTAGGTTTGAAAAAAAGTACCACAATGCTACTTTTAAGCTCACTCGGTACATAAGATTTTAACCACATATCGTTGAAAATATCAAGAAGAAATAGTTTAGCGGAATAACCAAGATTCTGTAACATAGGGTAGCAAAAATTGTCATAGCCAGGGGATGTGTTTTCCATTTTTTTATTGATCGATCTAATTCTTCCATTGAGAATTTATTTAATAAAAAATGTTCATTATTACCATTGCTTCCACTTAGGAGTGAGAAGATATCGGCATGTACCGATGGAGGTGTTAAGCCGGTATGTACGCGTTTTGCTGTGTCTTCGTCAAGATGTGGGAAATTTGTTTTACCTCTACTGATTTTTTAAATTTTTTTCCATATGTTAGTGATAGGTGTATCTTTTGCAAGCTTTGAGCAGTAATTTTACCAGTGAATTTTGGCCTTTTTTTTTAAATTTACGTTTAACAGATGCCATCGTTTTTTTACAGTCGAGAAAATTTGTTTCTGTGGGTGATGACTTAAATTTTTTAAAAGCATTTTTCCTAACATTAACCGCTTGTATGCACTCATATAGGTTTTTCAACTTCTTTTGTATTAAAATGTTTTATTATGCTTATATCTATTTAATAGTACTACTGATTCTATAATAAAACCATGATAAAGTGAATCTGAATATTTACACTCGAACGCCGCGTTACATTTTGGTTGATTTTAAATTTCTGAAACAACAAAAATAGAAAAAAATCGGTAAATTTTCTTTACCCGAAACTTCTTTGTTATGAATATTTTATATCATCAGGAATAATAAAGTGGAACCCAATTTGGTTTAGCACATAGTCGTTTAGTATACTGTCTTCAAATGTTTTTATTACGCGCCACCACCATCACTATATTTTACCAGTTTCTACCTAAGTCACACTTATATTTTGAGCATGATTTAAAATAAATTGATTTTTTACTTCCCTCGTAAAAGGGAAATATTGTAGTCGTGAAAAAATCACCCTCCGATATTCTTTCAGGTCTTTACGTTTCAGGGTCCCTAGATGCCGAAAAACATGTTTTCTCAATTCCGTCGGTCTGTCTGTCTGTATGTTCGCTGCATAACTAGAAAACTACTGAACCGAATGACTTCAAATTATGAGCAAAAATTAAGGGTCATATGAGGATGACATGGTAAGATTTTGGTAAAAATCCATAATGGCAAAACAAAATGGCGGCGTAGTGAAATGTTAAACAATTTATTACTAAAAATATAATTATCCAATTTATCTAAAATTTTGCACGAAAATCGAGTATGTTGATTTCTACCTAAATCAAGAGATAAAATTTTGGTACGAATGCAAGATGGCGGAACAAAATGGCGGCTTGTTAAAATATGTAAAAATTCTGCTTGAAAATACTATTTAATGGACAGATTTCAAATTGTGTGCCATAATTAATTGTGATATAGAGAAGACTAGTAAAATGGTGGTACTAATTCAAGATGGCGGAACAAAATGGCGACCAAATAAATATTTACAATCGTGAAAAAAATCACACTCACAGGTACGCAGCATATCTAAAAAACTACTTGCCCGATTCACTTCAAATTATGGTCTAAAATTAAAGGTCATATGGGAATGACTGAGGGAATGATCTGATAACATTCTAGATAAAATCTGAAATATCAAAACAAAATGGCGGCCTAATGAAATTGTATTTATACCTTTTTAAAAGGACCGTAAGTAATTAAATCAATTTAATTTAATTTAAGACTACTTAAGTAAAGGAAGAAAATAAAAAATAAATTTAAAATAAATAAAACCTGAACATGTAAAACGAAGGGATACACACTTCACGCCCAGGGATCCGTCTGTACGACTTTTGTATTAGACAAACAAAGAGGACCACTAAAGAAGGATAACATATAAGGGAAGGACTTAGGATTATTACATTAATACCTAAACTATTTATGAATAAAAAGTAAGAAAATTAAATATTAATTGTGTTAGTATGCTCGCATTATTGGAAGCTAATACGTCGGGAAGCCAAATTGGAATTTAAAATTTATTTTTCAAGAGTAAATTCATAAGTATATTGGAGTAATGCTGATATAATCTGCAATTAAAAAATGTGATTCAAATCACCGTATTCTCCACATGTGCAGAAGAGGTCACCTTTTATACCGATTTTATATAGGTGACTAGGAAATCTTCCGTGATTAAGTTTTATGCGGATTATTGAAGACACGATTTTTCTAGGGATTAATTTATTATAATACCAGTGTTTTGTTGGGATATTCTGATGTACTTTGTTGTAAAAGTATTTGATTTCTGCCCAAAATTTTTCCATTGTTGATCCCATTTTTTGTAAATGTTCTTTGAAATTAAATGGAACAAATCGGTAAAGATAATATGATTATCAAAATGTGTACTTTTTAAGTGGGCAGTTTTTGCTAGACAATCTGCCTCTTCGTTGCCACATATTCCAGAGTGCGCTTTACTCCATGAAAACCTAATTTCAAATTTTTCATCTTTGCTTCTCGAATAAGGTCCAGAATTTCTACAATAAACGTATTAGGGTAGATGGAGGATGTACAATAAAATATTGGAAGGTTTTTTAAAACTGATTGCGAGTCTGTGCAAATAAGTATATTTGTGTAGTTGTTAGATAAAACCCATTTGATGGCATGGTAAGCTTCTGCTGTAAATATACTTAAGTTGGGATTCAATGACAGTGTAAACTGGTAATTCGCAGAACTGGAGTAAAAAGCTGCACATAGCAAATTACTGGTTTTTGAACCGTCAGTGTAAATGATTGTGGGTTTATTAAAATTGTTATTGTAATCAAATAATATGCTTTTGAATATTTGTTGTGTACCAATCATATCCAATGGATATGTTGGTATATGTACTTCTGGGATGGTAAAAATCGCTTTAAAGTGAATATTATACAGGCATTTGCAATTGGTTATTTGGTAATTTAGAAGATCGAGATTTTTGCATTCTTCGAAGCTAACTGCCGTGGGAGGCGAATTTTTCTTTGCCCAATATGTATTAGTTAGGTGTAAAATAAAAATGTTTTAGATTTTGTTTAATAAAAAGGAATCTTTCGAGTTAAGTTTAAGAATAAATTTACAGGCTAGATATTCTCTTCTATAAGAAAGAGGCGTCTCAAGTGGAGAAGATCTCATAACTCCCAAACATATACGCAGTGCGTTAAATTGTAACCTGTCGATTTTTTTCAGGTGCGTATTACTGGCGGAACCATAAAAAAGACAGCCATAGTCAATTATAGATCTTATATATGTTCTATAAAAAAGAAGTTCTGTTTGCTGACAGGCTCCCCAGGAAAAGCCACAAACTTGACGAAGAAGGTTAATGCCCTGCTGATAATGTGGGTGATTTGGTCAGCCCAGAGAAGCTTAGTGTCCAGTATAATACCTAGATACTTGAATGATTTTGCAACTGAGAAACAATTAAGTTTAATTTGGTTTTGAGAAGGATGTCTCCGCCGCGTAAAAAATACTCCCGTCGTTTTGTTAGTTAATATACTAAAGCCGTTTTGTAAAGTCCAATTTCTAAAACAATATGTTATATATTTTAGTCTAGTTTCAGAATTGTTTTTATTGCTTCCAGTACTATAAATCGCTATGTCATCAGCATATTGTATACAGGACACCTGACTATCCCAAATATTATGTAAGTCCAAGGTATATAAATTAAAAAGAAGAGGCGATAGTACGGATCCCCGCGGAATTCCAATTGATGTTGTTCTAGGAGCCAAATAATGATGTGCTAAGCAAATTGTAACTGTACGATCTACAAATATTGACAAAATGGATTTAACTACTATTGATGGAAACTTAATATATTTCATTTTTTGCACCAATAGGTGTAGGTCCACGTTTTCGTAGGCGTTTTTAATATCCACGAAAAGTATCCCTGTGCACTTTTTTTCTGTGAGGCCAGTTTGGATATTAGAGACAAGGTGGGTAATAGCTTCTGTTGTACCCCAACCAGGCTTAAAGCCATACTGATTATGACGTAATAAACTATTTTTGAGCAGCCAATATTCTATCCTAAATTTAATAAGACGCTCGTAGGTTTTCGTAACACAAGACGTTAGGCTTATGGGCCTATATGAATCGGTACAACTCGGGTCTTTATTAGGTTTGAAAAAAAGTACCACAATGCTACTTTTAAGCTCACTCTGTACATAAGATTTTAACCACATATCGTTGAAAATATCAAGAAGAAATAGTTTAGCGGAATAACCAAGATTCTGTAACATAGGGTAGCAAAAATTGTCATAGCCAGGGGATGTGTTTTCCATTTTTTTATTGATCGATCTAATTCTTCCATTGAGAATTTATTTAATAAAAAATGTTCATTATTACCATTGCTTCCACTTAGGAGTGAGAAGATATCGGCATGTACCGATGGAGGTGTTAAGCCGGTATGTACGCGTTTTGCTGTGTCTTCGTCAAGATGTGGGAAATTTGTTTTACCTCTACTGATTTTTTAAATTTTTTTCCATATGTTAGTGATAGGTGTATCTTTTGCAAGCTTTGAGCAGTAATTTTACCAGTGAATTTTGGCCTTTTTTTTAAATTTACGTTTAACAGATGCCATCGTTTTTTTACAGTCGAGAAAATTTGTTTCTGTGGGTGATGACTTAAATTTTTTAAAAGTATTTTTCCTAACATTAACCGCTTGTATGCACTCATATAGGTTTTTCAACTTCTTTTGTATTAAAATGTTTTATTATGCTTATATCTATTTAATAGTACAACTGATTCTATAATAAACCCATGATAAAGTGAATCTGAATATTTACACTCGAACGCCGCGTTACATTTTGGTTGATTTTAAATTTCTGAAACAACAAAAATAGAAAAAAATCGGTAAATTTTCTTTACCCGGAACTTCCCTTGTTATGAATATTTTATATCATCAGGAATAATAAAGTGGAACCCAATTTGGTTTAGCACATAGTCGTTTAGTATACTGTCTTCAATCACCATCACTATATTTTACCAGTTTCTACCTAAGTAACACTTATATTTTGAGCATGATTTAAAATAAATTGATTTTTTGCTTCCCTCGTAAAAGGGAAATATTGTAGTCGTGAAAAAATCACCCTCCGATATTCTTTCAGGTCTTTACGTTTCAGGGTCCCTAGATGCCGAAAAACATGTTTTCTCAATTCCGTCGGTCTGTCTGTCTGTATGTTCGCTGCATAACTAGAAAACTACTGAACCGAATGACTTCAAATTATGAGCAAAAATTAAGGGTCATATGAGGATGACATGTTAAGATTTTGGTAAAAATCCATAATGGCAAAACAAAATGGCGGCGTAGTGAAATGTTAAACAATTTATTACTAAAAATATTATTATCCAATTTATCTAAAATTTTGCACAAAAATCGAGTATGTTGATTTCTACCTAAATCAAGAGATAAAATTTTGGTACGAATGCAAGATGGCGGAACAAAATGGCGGCTTGTTAAAATATGTAAAAATTCTGCTTGAAAATACTATTTAATGGACAGATTTCAAATTGTGTGCCATAATTAATTGTGATATAGAGAAGACTAGTAAAATTGTGGTACTATTTCAAGATGGCGGAACAAAATGGCGACCAAATAAATATTTACAATCGTGAAAAAAATCACACTCACAGGTACGCAGCATATCTAAAAAACTACTTGCCCGATTCACTTCAAATTATGGTCTAAAATTAAAGGTCATATGGGAATGACTGAGGGAATGATCTGATAACATTCTAGATAAAATCTGAAATATCAAAACAAAATGGCGGCCTAATGAAATGTTAAAAAAAAAATTACTTAAAAACTACCTATCCAATTTATCTCAAATTTTGCAGAAAAATCATGTAAGTATTTTGTAGAATTCAACTGGTAAAATTTTGGATCGCATCCAAAATGGCGGCTTAATAAAATTCAGCCTGATAAAACTACTTAATTGACTTAATTCAAGATGACGAAACAAAATGGCGGCCAAATAAAATATACATATTATCAGGTTTAAGCGTCCCTAGATGGCAAAAAATATTTTTATCAATTCCTGCGATCTGTCTGTCTGTCAGTTCGCGGCATAGTTTAAACACTACTCGTCAGAGCCACTTCAAATTTTAGTCAAAAATGAGGGTCATATGGGGTTGACCTGGTAATATTTTGGTTAAATCGAATGTCGGAACAAGATTGCAGCCTAGAGAATCGTTAAAAAACTTATTATTAAAAAACTTATTCGTACCAGTTAATCCCTGTATCATATTCTTTTCAATTTTGCTGCAAGGTAATAAGCCAATTGAATAAAAAGATCTTTTACATTGATTTTTTTAAACATTTTATTTGGCCGCTATTTTGTTTCTCCATCTTGAAATCGTACCACAATTTTATCAGTTAATCTCTATATGACCCTATATATATATATATATATATATATATATATATATATATATATATATATATATATATATATATATATATATATATATATATATATATATATCCAAAACTTAAAATTTATGTAGTAAGTAGTTTTTTAGTCTGATTTTTTTTAATTTTTTAAAATTTTTTTAAAATAATTTATTAGGCCGCCATTTTCTTTTGCTGTCTTGGATTCATACCAAAAAATTCAGGTTGATTCCTCGATTTTGTGTAAAATTTGAGCTAAACAAGTCAATTGGGTAAGTAGTTCGTAGCTACCCCGCTAACTAACAGACAGACAAATGGATTTGAGAAAACATATTGTTTGGCATCTAGGGATGCTAAAACTTAAATATAGGTATGTAAAACCTGAAAAAAATGTTTTAACCTAAAACGGTATTTCTAGTAAGCCCTTTGCATAATTTGCCTTAGAATTATAGAAAAATAAATTTTGCTTTAAAATTATTGGAAATAATATTGTCATTTTTAACTTAAAATATTAATAAAGCAAGTAATAATTAGTTGCAAATGCAGTTCTTGAAAATATACTACCAACAGCACCCCTAATTTCGAAAATAGCATAACAAAATCTTATATTTACCATATTTTAAAAATGAGCTTAACGTTTGAATTATTCAATAGACTTTTGCAGTAGCTTTTTATCTCGAACTCAGACACAAATACAGTTTATAACTAATATGTCTGACCCCATCTCGAGCATGTTTCTGAGCCAGATATTATTTTTAATTTATATCAAGTAAATCTGTTATTAAAATCATTGACGAAATTAGGGCATTCAAAAGTGTGTAGATTTTGTCATGGTACTGAAATGTACTATTTGCAAAATGAATGTTTTAACCTAGTGAAATCCTAGGATTTAGTTGATGTATATGGACTTGAGGTTTTCAACCTCTAACTCTTACCGCCGCGAAATAAAAAAAAGACATTACATTTTTTTTATTGTAGTACATTTTATTAAAGAGCTTAACAGTTGTATCTACTAACATAGGTATTATAATTGCACAACAAACGACTTGTGAAGCATAATAATTTCTCATCATTTGCACTTCATTTAATTTCACTTTAAAGATGCTAAAGGTTACGCTACTGAAAGGGTGGCGTTCTAATCTTAGCCTAGCCTACCTGTAAGAGGACAATTCCGGGTTAAAAGTATCTAGTTTTTCACAAACTTGACAGTGATGAACCATTTTAAGGGCTCTCAAAAAGTTATCTCACCCAAAAAACTACAAAACACACAAAATATCCACAAAAAGTACAAATTACGCACGGCGTAGAATACTATAATCTACTATACTGAGTTTTTATGGATTAATAATACGTATCGTGACGTTATCTGCAAAACATGACGAACGAACTTAAACGCGGCATTGCCACTGTTGGCCTACATTTTTACAACACGAATTGAAAATAAATGAGTAGTAATTATTACCATAAACAAACATTTTTCAGTTTAATTTAATGATAATTATTTGCGTAACAGCAAACAGAAAATATTTCTGTTTGCCGAAATCCAGCTACAAGTGCAAAAGTCTTTCATTATTAAAGACTTAAATATGAAAAGATTCTTTACAATTATCTATAATACTTACAACACTGTTTCAGAGAAAATTATATTGGATTATGAAGGTAAATAGATCTGGAACACGCGAAGAGTAGCAAAAGATGATGATGTTCGATTCTTATAAAATGTAAATAGATATATCTCCTCTTGGTTATATATCTATGGTTGTGACATTTACTTTTTACCTGTTTGGTGAACAACTTTGAAATTTACATTGTTAGTAAATAATATAATTTTAGGCATTTTTTTTTTGTTCCTTTGGCCATTTTGGCATGTTTGTTTTCGACATTGTCTACAGTATTGACTTACTCCATAATTCCAAGGGTAGTTAACAAAGTATTATAAAAAGGGTTCGTAGAATGAAAGCGCTTGATTCTGAGGCCAAAAGAGAACCATTTAAGCAATGCTACTTTAGTTCTAAGGTGTTTAGGCGTTATCGAACATTAGAATTGAAAAAAGCTTTATATTTTTAATAAAAACATATTGATCGGTCATTCTAAAAAACTTTCTAATATATAATAGTTCTTGCCGCGTTAATCTTTTTCAATTTTGATTTCATCTGTGTAGTTTTTAGTGTTAAGTTTGGTGCTAGTTGTACTCGCCACTAAACTTGTTGACTGTACTATTGAAGATCTTTAGTCAGAAACACGTGTGTATGGTAGTAGTATAGAAGGCGGGGTACTGTGACCGAGGATGGCCTGTCTGTCCAAAGATTGGGTGTGTCCAACTTCTTCGGCGACGAAGTGACACAATCCTGAAAAATGCCTGAAAAAGGCCGAAGAAGTGGTCGAGAATGACCAGAGGCTGTTGACCAGAAGGGCCTTATTAGTGTAGGTGTTCAAAAAGTACGTGTTAAAAAGGTGACACAATCCTGAAAAATGCCTGAAAAATGGCCGAAGAAGAAGTGGTCGACAATGACCAGAGGCTGTTGACCAGAAGGGCCTTATTAGTGTACGGGTTCAAAAAGGCCTTTCATATGTGAAGTGTCTTTTTGGCACTCACACACACACATGCACCGCTATAATTATTACTAATTTGTTTCTTAGAAGAAAAAAAAAAGCCCACGCGCGCCCGCCTGGATTCGAACCGTCGTCGACACCGAGATTTGTTTTTTGTAAAATTTTGAACTTCTAGACTACTACCGCCATCATGCAGTACGTCGTAATAAGTAAACAATTTAGATGATCTTGTTTATCTTTTAAACGAGCAATAATAGTAATAATACGCAGTTATACAGTACAACACATGTGGTAAAAAAAAAAAAAAAAATAGATTGTTTGTAGGGCTTCACGCCGCACTTCTGGTATAATTTCATGAGCCGAGCCTCGCCTCGCCGAATTCCGTAGTACCGAGAATTGTTTTTCTGTTAATTAAAATGAATATGTTCGACGTAAGACTAGAGGTCAGGTTCGCAGATAAGAAAAGGTCGAGTACCGAGAATTGTTTTTCTGTTAATGTTGGACGTAAGACTAGAGGTCAGGTTCGCAGATAAGAAAAGGTCGAGGATGTAGATAAGGAGATGTTTGTGTAGTATTGAGATGAGCAATATTTGAATAAATACGTAAAATATTAGTTTTTGGAAAAATACCGAGAATAGCTTGTTTTCATTTTCGACGACGACGACGACGTAAGACTAGAGTTCAGGTTCGCAGATAAGAAAAGGTCGAGGATGTAGATAAGGAGATGTTTGTGTAGTATTGAGATGATCAATAATAATGTTGTTATAATAAATAATATTTGTTTCGAATAATAGCTTATACCAGATGATAAAAAACGTATAGCACTTAAAGTAATTAATATATATGTAAAATAGCCTCGTCTAACCGAAAATAAATGAAACAAATAATTATATCTTTAATATATTTTTTATTATTTAAATCAATTAAACCTTTCAATATAAATTCTAGTCCTATGATTTTCATCAAGTACATTTTTTAAAATTAATTCTAAATTAGCTATTCGTCGTTGAAAATGCATTTTGTTGATAATTTCTTCATCTTTTCGAGCTCTTCTGTATGCATAACTCCAAACAATCATTAGGTGTATATGATTTTTTGATTCATTAAAGCTTACCGACTTTATTGGTTTCATAACGTCTCTCTCTCCCCAAGTCAGATAACATAGAAATTTTGTAGATAGATTTATATATTGTTATTGGTATACTATAAGACAGGTCTCAAAGGTTGAGTTTGTGTTAAATAAATAATCCAACATTGTTAGTCTGTTTTTTATGTATACATTTTTGTTTTGAACACTAATGAGCTTTGCATTGTTGTGAGATTTACAACTTACTGTAAAATGTATTTTAAGATGGGATGATGAAAATTGTTGTTGTTCTATAATGGTAAACAATTGTCCTGTATGTCGCACTAGATATTACTATTTGATACAAATCTTCAAAGATGTAATTAGACATCATTTTGTTGTAATTTTAAAAAGAGGATAATATTTTTTTTTATAATTTGTGTCACACATTTTTTCCTTTTCCTATATTGAAACGACAACAACAACAATGATCTAACAAGTTTTTTAATACATACTAATTTTCACATTACATTACAAAACAATTGTTATGGGTTGACACAAAAAGTGCCACGCCCTAAAATGGCACCACTTTTGCAAATCGAAGCTTAAATTTTCTTATGGGAATTTACATGTAAAAATGACGGTTTTGATTGTCGGACCGGCATAGCCTAATCTACTACTTTTTAATTATACTAATAATATTAATATACTTTGCATCAAGTAAGAGAAAACTCAATTGAATACAGAAACAAGCGTTAACAAAATGTTATGCTAATATATGAGTGCTTCTAGTGGCAGTTGACATAATCGACACTTTTTTTTTTACATATGATTAGCTATTTCATTTACAAATACAGTGTCAGATGTTAGAATAAAAAGAAGTATTTTGCATATAGCACTGAAAATATATAACCGCTTATAGTAACATTTGACATTTTTAAATTAATATTCTTGACGTATTCTACTTATTATCTTTACAATTTATGTTTAAAATTAATATTTTTGACATTATCTATCCATTACGTTTATAACCTATATTTAAAATTAATATTGTTAAACTAATCTACCCATCACATTTACAAACTATGTTTAATATTAATATTTAACAACATAATCGTCTATATCTTTTTTTTCATTTTTATTGCAGTAAAAGCAAGCATGTTCAGGAATTAGTAGAAAAAGATGTATCCTACAAATAGCACAATGTAAATCAGAAGCACTAACAACATAAGCTCTTTTGTAGTGGCAGCTCACATGATCGGATTCCCCTCTCCGTAAATATCTCATGTGAATTGCACTACACGGAAGGCAAATAGCAAATGTTCCTAGTGTTCGACTTTCAATTTTAGTGTAGCTTTGTATAACACATACATCTTTTTCTTCGAAATTATTAAATAATTCACTAGCTCTAAACTTGCTTACTTTTACGTCAGCCTCGGTTCCTAAATTTAGCAGTTGTCCATCCATGTCCACTCCTTCGTCAATTTCCTGATCATCATCTTCCTCCAGCTCTTCTTCTTCCTCCTCTTCAATATAATTAATATCAATGCTAAACAAGAATGATCTTCTAACAAGCCTAGATGATTTGTCCAAAAATGAATGTTTATAACTGATGGAATCACCTTCCAAGTTATTAAAAATCTCTTCTCTTTCTTCAATTTGAGCGGCGATCTCCACATTATTTTCTTCAATTTGGACAGCGTTTCCAATCATATTTTCTGCCATCGTTAGGAACTTTAGATTTAGATTTAGATAGATTTATTTGATAAAAAATTTGGTTATACGTTATAAATAATAGCGACAACTGATAGCTGGCTACTTGACTAGTCTGAGATTTTCATTAATTCGATGATCTATTTAACTAAAATTTTCATTACAAAAAATGCTGCATATGTTTGATAAATGTTTTTTTTAATGATAAGCACATGTTTGTTAACTTGAACTTGAACTTGTTTTGCTGATTTTGCTTATCTGGTTGTTGTTGTTGTTATTCAAAATATATGATGTATTGGAACTAGCGTGAAATCTTTAATTACAAAATATTAATAGATTTTTTTTGTATATTCATATATAAGCAATTAAACTGAACATGCAAAATCACCAGTCTTCGTTTGTTCTTCTTCATTACTACTACTACTACAAGACGTAGCAACAGCAGTAACAACTATAAGAAATGGCATCCACTCCAACCACCATAGTAGTGTATACCGAGGACAAAATTAATTTTCCTCTAAAATATGCGTCCGTTGTTATAAAACAACTTTTCCAGTAAGTTATTTTTTTTTTTTTTTTTGGTTTTTGTTAATAGATATACAGTGTTAGATTATAAGTTACATATTGAATCATAATGTGCTCGCGTGTAGCAAGTGCTTTGTCTGGCTACGTGCGAACCGTATGGTTTGATCGGCTTGACGGAGTGACCAGTTCACTGCCCGATTGTTATCCGCTAGGGAAAAGTGTGTGTGTGTGTGTGTGTGAATAGATATAAGTTACATATTGAATCATAATGTGCTCGCGTGTAGCAAGTGCTTTGTCTGGCTACGTGCGAACCGTATGGTTTGATCGGCTTGACGGAGTGACCAGTTCACTGCCCGATTGTTATCCGCTAGGGAAAAGTGTGTGTGTGTGTGTGTGTGAATAGATATAAGTTACATATTGAATCATAATGTGTCGCGTGTAGCAAGTGCTTTGTCTGGCTACGTGCGAACCGTATGGTTTGATCGGCTTGACGGAGTGACCAGTTCACTGCCCGATTGTTATCCGCTAGGGAAAAGTGTGTGTGTGTGTGTGTGTGTGTGTGTGTGTGTGTGTGTGTGTGTGTGTGTGTGTGTGTGTGTTTTGAAGTGGGTTGATGTAATTCTACTGTTGTGTATAAATTTGTAGGTATGGTGTAAAAGAAATACTGGAAAAAGGTGATAAAATTTTTATATCACTAACATACAGTCCTAAGGCTATAACCTTAAAAAGGAAGTTTGGAAATTTACCGGTTCGTTATATGAGAACAAAAATTGAAAACAATGAAGATTTCAAGATTTTAGAAAAGGTTGTTAAAAGGTATAAATTTAATTTGTTGGATGATAATACAGAAGAACAACAAAAACAACAACAAACACATAAAATACTGGAATCGGGTGGAAAAAGAAAGTTATTTGAAGACATCTTTAGTGATTTGGAGGAGGAGGAGGAGGAGGAGAAGCAGCAGAAGAATTTGACCCAAGCGGGACCAAGCCAAGCGGGATCAAGCTATGTAATATAAATAAAAATAAATATTTTATTATTATTATTAATATCAATTTATTTTACTAATTTTAGAAAGATTTAACATTGGTAGAGTGTTACGATTATTTCAGCTCTAAAAAGTTCTGGACTTCTAAACCTTTAATTGAAACTATTCGATATTCACACAATCTGGGAGATGAATTAAAAATTATAACGTTATTTCTAAAATCTGTACCGTTAAGATCTTTCGTAGCAGGAGGCTTTCCTAGTTTTTTGGTAGGACGGACTGACAGATTTTCCGACATAGACATTTATATCGAACTCAATCCTTTGAAAGAAGAGGTATGTTTATTAGCGTTAAATATTTTTATTGAGAAACTCATAGAAAATGATTATAGAGATATAATATATACTGATACAAGAAGAGAAGTAAATTACAAACCTTTCAAATTTTTTGATATTCGAAATATTACTTTAAAAACAAAAAAGAAAAATATGCTTATACAGTGTATATTTTTAAAAGCTAACTATATATATTTAACTTACGAAGAATTAATTGTAAAGACAATAATGGAATTTGATTTCGATATATGTAAAACAGCATTACTTTTAATCAACAATACATTACATGTCATAAAAATGAATCAAATAAAAAGTATTGAAGATTGTGTAGCAAGAGTCGTCGTGTTGAATATATATCAAGGCGTACTGAACATGAATTAAATGCAGATTCTTTATCTATGCTATGTCTTAGAAAAATAACAAGTGTTAAAAAATAATGTGCATGTATGTAATAATAAATAGTTACAATCACATATTTCATAATTCTTCCTTATTTTTACGGTAACGAAATTCCAGAAAGTCAAAGAAGGTTTCCTTATAATTTTCTGTTGAATGCATAGCTTTAGCAACACATATGTAGGCGTGTTCTTCGGCAATACAAATATAAAACATTCCATCATCTGCTTCTTCCCGTGCCGCGTGTTTATAAATATTCCGTCGATTTTTCATCTTTTCCTCACTTGGTAATTTGTATGTGAAATTTTTAAACACAATTTCTAATAAAGTTCTTGTTTCTTCAATGGAAGACGTCACAGGTATGAATTTTATGCCACTATTCACCCATCCTCGATTTATATATAAACATAAAATAAACTTATTTACACCAGGTGGAATTAACGCTCTTGCTTTTTCAATACACAGCGTAGTCGGTCCATACGTCAGCAACCATTTTTCATCGTTGTTAGTTTTTCTTTTAGAATTTTGTTTAAAACTAGAGTTGGCTGAAATAGACTCCATAAATAGAACTTGTAATACCACTCAGTCCACGAACGAAATGTGAACTAATTTTTTTTTTTTTTACTTTGAATGAGCTGCAGGTATTTATATTAAATTTAATCACTCCCACTTTCAGCATTTTAACTATTTGAGAAAAAAAAAAACAAAATGGTTTATTTAATATACAGTTTTATTTACAAAATTGTTTACAAGGTTTTACTGTGTAGCAAATTCCAGTAGTAGTATATAAAAAATACATTTTCTAACGCACAATTTAAGTCGTTATTTACATGTTTATTACAGTGATTAGATTTTAACATTTTCTTTAAATTTTCCAAAGAAGGACAGTTGTTTTCCTCCAAATCAATTACATGGTAATTCTCTTCCAACAGCTTGATTAACCACTCTTTCTTTTGACCTCCCTTTACGGCGATTATGACATTTGCTCCATCAACAGTGTCAACACCATAAGATGTATTGATAAAATTCTTGATAAAATCTGTCAAGTTTTCATAGTTTATAATAATACTTCCAACACCACCACCACCACCACCACCACAACAACGATCACTAAACCATTCCAAACCATGTATATTTCGAGTTAACCAATTCATGTGGTTTTCAATCTTGTACTTGAATAGATTTAGATCAAATTGAAATTTAACCATTGCGTGCTTGTAGTTACCACTTGAAGTATCCAGAATTGCAATTTCTTTACAAACAAAACTAGTGTTTCCATATTGAAATCCTTGAACGTCCAAAACGTACATTTTTTTTTTTTTGTTTTTTCTACTAAAGAACTTTTACTGTGCTAGTTAGAGGATTATATTTAACTAGTCTATCGTGTAGAATAAGACAATAGGCTGTAGTCTTGACAGACACTGCTTTACTTGTTTCAAACTCTATGCGAACATCTACGGCCCCTCCTTTCAGCACGTCTTCACCTTGCCGAGAACAATCGACGACTACCAGTGGAGCTTTACCTTTAAAACTTGCAGGTTCATAACATGGATCGCTGTGACGTTTGTAATAATACAATCTTTGGAACTGTGCATACATATCGTAAAGAATGGCAAATTTGTTGGTGTCATAGTCCACGTTTAAGTTATCGTATGGAAATACTTCTGAATTTAGGTAAACCTTTAGGTTTGTTAAACCACAGTGGTTAAAATGACTGCTGTTTTTAGCAATTTTTCCTTTCACATCGGTTTGAAACCCTATTATTATGAAACGAGGTTTCTCCAGCTGATTTGATGATTTGACTGCCCAACTGTGATTTTTACTCTGTTGCAGCTGAGGGTATTCATGTAATTCCCAGCTTCTAAAAGCAATATTCAAATCTCTGTTACTTTCAAATTGTCTTAACAGACGTAACTTCTGGCTATCACTCACGGTGACGTGTGGTATTTTCCACAACACCTTACTAAGTGCAATTTTATAAGTTTCCTTTCTATCGGCCAACTGACATATTGCATTCAAATCATTGTTGCTTCTAATAAGCACTAATTCTTGTCGAATATTCATGATAATTTTATTAAAGTCTTCTGCATAGCCCATTATAAGTTTTAAGGGAATGCATACACTAAAGTTTCCTTTGTCATCTAATAGACTTGGATGGTTTTCAGTGTTCCATCCTGCATTTTGTAAATTAGAACTTTCACTTCGCGTAAGCGATACATAACCTTTAATAGTTGAGGTTATTCCAGGATTCCTTACTCGATCTATGCATACTCCTCCCAATTCGTAACGGATCTCTTCGAAAAGGTACATAAGACCATTGTTGGTAAACTTTATGTTGTCACTAAATGTACCATCCTCTTTTGTCAGTTTGCCTTCAATGTATAGAAAGCTTTGACTAGGTAAGGTATAGAGATCTTGGGTTTGAATAGGTATCCTAATTTCATCGTTGTTGTTCAAAGTCGTAGCAGAGTACGGTTGATGTGTATGATATTGGTAACTAACTATTGAATCATCACTTATTACGTTGTCTCCTACTTTTAGAATATTGGAACTCATTTCTTTGACTATAGGCACAATTCCAGTTGAATATTAAAAAAAAGTGTCGAAGATTTGCACTAAGAAGTAACTTAAAACTACACCAATATCTCCTTATTTTTCCTATTATTATTATTATTTAGTTTAAATCCTAAGGAAATTAAAAAAGCTCTATTTTCAGATGTTAACTGATGTTCACGTAGTCTTGGACTATTGATTATTCCAGTGGACGACTTGTTTTTATGGTACTTAATGGGTAACCCTAATGCATTATCTTCATAAAGAAAAACCATGCTCTTATACCTGCTTTAGATGTAGTCTTACTGTTATCAGTTCTTTTCGGAAATTGACCAATTTTCCGTCCTGATCGGTTATTTTAAGCAATATTTCATCCACATAGCGCGTGTTTATTGGTAAATATATAACGTTTGAGGGTTTTTCAACAATCTTAAAACCGGGCGCCACCTCGGGATAAAACATGTGAACTATGTGAACCAGATTACCGTTATTGTAGGCATTTGTAACTAAATTACAGTCTACAGCAATGGAGTTGACCTTAAATATATCTACTGGGTTTTCGGATATATGCAATTTGTCTGCTTCCAATACTTTATTTTTGAACCCCAACAAACTTCCAATTGAGTTGTCTTTTGAAAAGTCTATTGACCCATTGCATTTTATTTCACACTGTAGTGTATTATGGTTTGCTTGCAATCGCAGTACAATTGGATCACCTTCTTTTTCCAAATTTAACGCCCTAAACAAGTAGTTCTGGATATCCTGTATTTCATAAGAGCCTTCAGGTAGTTCTATTTTTTTATTTTTACCATAGTGAAATACATTGTTTGATTTATCCACATTTGGAATTGAATTGTAACTTTCGAAATTTATTAAACCTAAAACGTACTCGTCACTTTCACTCAATATAATTGGTGGGTAAATCTTTGCAGAAATTGTTGATTCTTTCCCCGATAAGGTAAATGTATATGACATTATAACTAAAAGAGAGAGAGAAACGATCACTACAAATCTATTAAAATAAATGAAACAAACCAGATAATGTTAATCTATTTATTCATTGTTCCATATGAGATAAAAAATTCAAACATAAATGACCACAGTTGTAAGAATTGTAGGACTGAAACTGAGAATGATTATAAAATAAATTACAAGTACCATTAGAATTAAAATATCTTAAAAGCTCTACGGGTGGGTGTAAATTACCAAAACTGTCAAAGTAAATAATATTTTTTCCATATTTTCGATATGCAGTCCAATGAGTGCCAGGTCCGTAGGAGTTGTCCAAATTAACTATAGCCGATTCATTTCTATAAATTTTTTTGGGGAGTTTATCTTTCATAAAAGTTCCACGAAAATAGGGTATTTTCAATTTTTTTTTTGCATAGAAATCAAGTTCCAAGTTGTTTAGGGCGTGTGCTGGTAATGTTAGCTTATTTGACGTTTTGGACCTAAGTTGGGAAAAAAAAGTCCATATCCAGTTTTAAAGGGTTTCAAGTAGAGTCCCTTGCCAAGTGCAACTGCTTCCATAGTTCTATTGTGTCGTTTATTTTCTTCCAATTGACGTTTCGCTGCTTGTGCATCATTGATAGTTTTTGCTATGGCTGAAGCTCCACCGCTTAATGCTCCCAAGGCACTCAAACCGGCAAAAATCGGTATTAGTGGTAACACACCTCCTGTCTTGGGAATTCTAATTATTCTCGAGGATGGTGGTTTGATCCTTCGTTTTTTTCACCCTTAACTGTTTGAACTGCAATCTTTAAAGCGTCATCGATAGTACGAGGTTGATTTTTTAAAACATTATTTTTAATTTTTTTAGTTAACTGTGGAAAGTTTATACGTTTCTTTCCTTGTCTTCTGCTTCTCTGCATCTTTTTGTGTTGTATTTTTTGTTGTTGTTGTTGTCTTTTCATCACTTTGGAGGATCTTTTCTTTCGGTTACGTTGCTTATTCTTTGAGGACATTGTTACTTTAATAGTGCTCGGTATTAACTAATTTGAAAACTAAAAATCTTAAATATTTATACGGTATCTAGCTTTTAAATCTTTTCTTCGGTTCAAAAACAATATTGTTGTTGTTGTTGTTGTCCTCAGAATCACTTCGTTTACGTTTTTTCAATTTTTGTGAAATTAAATCGTTGTCGTTGATTTCTAACTTCGGTTTTTTTGTATTGTTATCATAGTCAATATCAGACGAAATATCTGCTTTACGCTTGTTAAACGTTTGGATATCCATTTTCATTTCATTTTCGAAAAGTTTTTTTTTTTTTTTATTGATCTATTAATATTTTGTAATTAAAGATTTCACGCTAGTTCCAACACATCATATATTTTGAATAACAACAACAACAACCAGATAAGTAAAATCAGCAAAACAAGGTCAAGTTCAAGTTAACAAACATGTGCTTATCATTAAAAAAAAAAAAAAAAAATTTATAAAAAATATGCAGCATTTTTTTTAATGAAAATTTTAGTTAAATAGATCGTCGAATTAATGAAAATCTCAGACTAGTCAAGTAGCCAGCAGAAGCATACAGCACTTAGATACCAACAACAACAACAACAACAACAACAATGGATAAATATTCAACAGAAACTGTCAAAAAAACTGAATTGGTGAGTAGACTACTTAAAACGAAAGAAGAATACAGACACCATATTCATTTACTTAAAAAAACTATTTTTATTTTAAAAAAAGCTTTAAAAAATAAGGTTTATGTCAATAATTATAACAAAGTTGAAACTAATCTAAGTATTTTAAAAAACTATTTGCAAACGTTTAAAATGAAAAGTAAAAGTAACAAAGTTTTAACCAAAAGGCAGTTAATATGGCAAGACATAGACTCTTGCTTTAATGGTAGAATTAAGTCCGGAATTTTCACAAATTTAAAATTTAAAGAACCAAAAGAATTTTTACGACAAGCATTTAGGATTTTTTCTTTCAGAGTTAAAAAAGAGTTAAATCATTGTTTGTTAAAAGTAAACGTTGTGTTTTCGGGATTATTTATAAAACCTCAAAATCTGGAAACATCAGTAAAGCATTTTTCAACAAAAAATAATATTATTGACCATAATACAAATATTTTTCAATGGTTTCAAGAGAACGTTGTTGATAAAATTTTATGTAAATTAGAGGACTTTCAAGAAAAAGATAGTGGTTGGGCTTTGTGTGAAATTTGGTATTTAAAAGTTAATATAAATAAATATAATCCAATTACAGTAGGTTTCAGCACATATGTAGAAGTACCAAAATTTATTCAAAAAACTAAGAGTGTAATAAATATTAAAAATAATGATTCATATTGTTTTTTGTGGTCTGTGGTTTGCGCCTTGCATCCACCACCTCAGTACAAAAATGTTTATCGTACATCGTCTTATCCTCATTTCAGTCAAGTTTTAAAATACAATGAAATTACCTTTCCTATGACTTTAAAAGATATCCCAAAATTTGAATCTCTAAACAGGTTAGCTATAAATGTATTTTGCATTGAAAAACAAACAATTTTACCATTAACTTTGACCAAAACAAATTTTCCCACAAAAATCAATTTACTAATTTTACCTTGTAATAACTCTAAGGAAATTAGCTATTCTGAAAACAATATTAACAGTAGTAGTCGTTTAAACCATTTTCATTTTGTCTGTATTAAAAATTTAAGTCGATTATTAAACAAACAAGTTGGAAATGTACAAAATAAAAAATGGTTTTGTGAGCGATGTTTTAATCATTTTAAAAGTGAATCAATTTTATTAAAACATTCAACTGAATGTCAACTTGTAAATAAGTCTAAAATAACTTTACCTACAGAAAATGATAAGACTTTAACCTTTAAAAATTATTCAAATAGATTGGAAGTTCCTTTTGTAATTTATGCAGACTTGGAAAGTTTGCTTCTAAGTTATAATGATACAAATAAAACAAATAAAACCAAAAAGTATCAAAAACATGAACCTTTTAGTATTGCATTTTATTTAAAATGTTCTTTTGATGACTCTCTTTCTACATTTCAAATGCACACTGGAACAGACTGTCAGACATGGTTTGTAAGGAAACTTGAAAAAATTGCTTTAAAAATAAAGTCTATATATTCAAATACTATTACCATGAATAAATTAACCCAAGAAGAAAATAATACTTTTTATTGCTCAACGGTTTGTCACATTTGTTCGAAACCATTTTCAGAGTCTGATTTCAAAGTTAAAGATCACTGCCACTTAACTGAAAATTATAGGGGACCTGCACACAATTCTTGTAATTTAAACTTTAAAAATAAACCCTTTATCCCTGTAATATTTCACAATCTCTCTGGCTACGACAGTCATTTCATAATAAAAACCCTTTGTACTGATATAAAAGGAAAAATAAGTATACTTCCTATCAATAAAGAGAAATATATTTCATTTACAAAATATATTGAAAATTCCAACATTCAATTTCGATTTTTAGACTCTTTCAAATTTATGGCTAGTAGTTTAAATAAATTAGCTTCATATCTAAATGATGATCAGAAAACAGTTACAAAACGATTTTATAAAAATGAATCACAATTTAAGTTAGTTACACGAAAAGGGGTTTTTCCATATGAATATGTTGACTGTTGGGAAAAGTTGCAATCAAAATGTTTGCCACCGATTGAAAAATTTTTTAGCAAAATTCATAATTCCTCCATTTCACCAGAGGAATATCAACATGCATGCCAAGTGTGGGACACCTTTAATATTCAGACTCTTCAACAATACGCTGAACTCTATTTAAAAACTGATGTCTTACTTCTCGTCGATGTTTTTGAGAATTTTCGGAAAATTTGTTTAAATACTTACCAGTTAGATAGTTTACATTATTTTACGGCTCCTGGTTTGGCATTTGACAGCATGTTAAAAATAACTAAAGTAAAGCTTGATTTATTAACTGACATTGATATGATTATGTTTATTGAAAAAGGAATTAGAGGTGGTATTTCTCAGTGTTCTAATAGATATGGTAAGGCTAATAATAAATATTTGGGCAGTGATTATAAACCTCACGAACCAACTACTTATCTTATGTATTTTGACGTAAACAACTTATATGGAGCTGCCATGAGTTATCCTCTACCCACTGGAGATTTTCAATGGATTGAGGATATTTATCATGAGTTAAATATTTTAGAAATACCCACTGATTCTGATTATGGTTACATTTTTGAATTAGATCTTCAATATCCCAAAAATTTATTTGACCTACATAAAGATTTACCACTTTGTCCTGAGCATTTAGTCCCTCCCACTTCTGCGACTCTTATTCCCAAATTATTAAATACACTTTTTGACAAAAAAAAATATGTTATTCATTATATAGCTTTACAACAAGCTATTCAGCTGGGTCTTAAAGTTGGAAATATTTATAGATGTTTAAAATTTAAACAATCTCCATGGTTAAAAACCTATATTGATTTAAATACTGAACTACGTAAACGTAGCAAAAATGATTTTGAGAAGAACTTTTTTAAACTCATGAATAATGCACCTTACGGTAAAACCATTGAAAATGTAAGAAAATACCGAGACGTAAAAGTGGTTACTAAATGGTCAGGACGTTTTGGCGCAAATTATTATATCTCTCAACCTAATTTTCATAGTTGTGAAATATTTGATAAAGACATGATTCTTATTGAAATGAATAGATTAAATATTAAATTTAATAAACCCATTTATATTGGAATGTCAATTTTGGATATTTCGAAAACAATTTTATTCAATTTTCATTACAATTATATTAAACCAAAATTTCAATCCAACTCAAAATTATTATACACTGATACAGATAGTTTAATATATCAATTTTCAGATGTTGATATTTATGCTCACATTAAAGAAGACATACACTTATTTGATACATCTGACTATCCTAAAAATAATGTATATGATATTCCACTTAAAAATAAAAAGATTTACGGACTAATGAAAGACGAAAATAATGGAAATATTATGACCGAATTTATTGGTTTACGTTCTAAAATGTATTGTTTTAAATTGCTTAAAAACAATGATACTGATAAAAACATCGCTGACAAAAGCATAAACGCGAATCAGTTTAAAAATATGGTTTCAAATATAGGAATTGTCAAAAAAGCTAAGGGAGTTCAATCTTCAGCTTTAAAATGCATATCATTTGATGATTATTACGAATGTTTATTTAACAATATTACTATTGATGTCCCTCAAAATTATATTAGGTCTGAAAAACACTGCACTAAGTCCATTCGATGATAAGCGAATTGTAAATTATAGTTACACAGACACATTACCTTGGGGATTTCATGATTAGCTTAATATCTTAATTGTAAACTGGTATTCTTGTTCTTCTCTTGTCACAAGTAGTCTACAGCTGACTGCAGGCCTCTTGTTCATTAGTCTCAATCAAAAATGGTAATATAATAATAATAATAATAACAGTGATAAAAATTATCTATTAATTTTTTCTTTTTAGACTGATGATAAGAAGGATATTTGGTACTCTGCCATAGATAATCCTAAACGATTTTACTCCAACATTCAATCACACAAAAAAATTAAACCCATTACGCTATGTACTCATGTACATGGTTCCAGATTTTGCTTCAGCTGCCAACGTTTTTTTTGTTTCTGTGAGTCATCAATTAAAAAACACAGTCTACCATCTACATTAAATACCGAACCAATTAATCTGTACTGTAGGGAGTCCATGTCAGATTCTTAGACTTTTCATTTTAGATATCTGGTGGTGGTTGTAGTAGTAGCAGTAGTTGCCCTCCTGTACCATCTGCAAAGCAACTATTTGACATTAAATCTGCAATAGTGACGGATTCCACCACTGATTGTTTTCGACTCTATCAAGCACAACCACGCACACCATGGGAGTGGGAAGAAATGAACTGGAGATTTCACAGCGCTGAAATAGAGGATGCTACTACCAGAAAATATTGGAACAGAATTAAACATGAAACATATTATAACACTCAGCAATTTAAATACCACCACCAACCTAATGTAAACCCTAACCCAAACAAAAAGTTGAAAAAATAGGACTAGAATTTATTTTGAAAGGTTTAATTGATTTAAATAATAAAAAATATATTAAAGATATAATTATTTGTTTCATTTATTTTCGGTTAGACGAGGCTATTTTACATATATATTAATTACTTTAAGTGCTATGCGTTTTTTTTATCATCTGGTATAAGCTATTATTCGAAACAAATATTATTTATTATAACAACATTATTATTGATCATCTCAATACTACACAAACATCTCCTTATCTACATCCTCGACCTTTTCTTATCTGCGAACCTGAACTCTAGTCTTACGTCGTCGTCGTCGTCGAAAATGAAAACAAGCTATTCTCGGTATTTTTCAAAAAACTAATATTTTACGTATTTATTCAAATATTGCTCATCTCAATACTACACAAACATCTCCTTATCTACATTCTCGACCTTTTCTTATCTGCGAACCTGACCTCTAGTCTTACGTCCAACATTAACAGAAAAACAATTCTCGGTACTCGACCTTTTCTTATCTGCGAACCTGACCTCTAGTCTTACGTCGAACATATTCATTTTAATTAACAGAAAAACAATTCTCGGTACTACGGAATTCGGCGAGGCGAGGCTCGGCTCATGAAATTATACCAGAAGTGCGGCGTGAAGCCCTACAAACATTCTATTTTTTTTTTTTACCACATGTGTTGTACTGTATAACTGCGTATTATTACTATTATTGCTCGTTTAAAAGATAAACAAGATCATCTAAATTGTTTACTTATTACGACGTACTGCATGATGGCGGTAGTAGTCTAGAAGTTCAAAATTTTACAAAAAACAAATCTCGGTGTCGACGACGGTTCGAATCCAGGCGGGCGCGCGTGGGCTTTTTTTTTTCTTCTAAGAAACAAATTAGTAATAATTATAGCGGTGCATGTGTGTGTGTGAGTGCCAAAAAGACACTTCACATATGAAAGGCCTTTTTGAACCCGTACACTAATAAGGCCCTTCTGGTCAACAGCCTCTGGTCATTGTCGACCACTTCTTCTTCGGCCATTTTTCAGGCATTTTTCAGGATTGTGTCACCTTTTTAACACGTACTTTTTGAACACCTACACTAATAAGGCCCTTCTGGTCAACAGCCTCTGGTCATTGTCGACCACTTCTTCGGCCTTTTTCAGGCATTTTTCAGGATTGTGTCACTTCGTCGCCGAAGAAGTTGGACACACCCAATCTTTGGACAGACAGGCCATCCTCGGTCACAGTACCCCGCCTTCTATACTACTTATGGTTGGCCAAATTTCGTTGTTCTTTAGCAGTCATTCCAAAAAATTTCTCTTTCTACTATATAATAGTTTTTGCTGCGTTTATAATTTTTAATATGATTTAATCATTCTTGTGTTATGAGTTTCACCACAATCATCGATTTTGTATGATGCACATAAACGAAAGAACTAACGGTATTGATTACTCCTTCACCATTTGTCGAAAATCGACCAAAACATAACGTTGTGTTTGTTTCAAACGCCAAGGAGCCATCTGCCCGGCAAGGCTCATCAGGCGCTTTCTTTGGGGCGTATCGGTATAAAAACCGAAATACCCAAGCCCTGGAACAAACAACGCGTCGAAGAGGGAAATAGGCAAGTGACGCCATCTGTAGGTACTATGGTGCAACTAAATCGCTTTAGATGCGACCTACTTTAGAGCACACGACGACACATCTGTGCAGAAAAGGAGTAATCCTTACCGTTAGTTCTTCCGTTTTGTATAACATTTTACGACCAAGAACCGCACACAAATTGAAATTTCTGTTTCTAGTCTATTTTTGCAAAGTAAGTCGCATCTAAAGCGATTTAGTTGCACCTAGTACTAACAGATCACGTCACTGGTTGCCTATTTCATTAGTCGACTTTTAAAGTCGAACGACTGGTTTGTTTCAGGGTTTGGGTATTTCGGTTTTAATAGCGATACCCCCATAGAAAATGCCTGATGAGCCTTGCCGGGGCAGATATTACGGTAGCAGATGCTCTTTGGCCCTTGAAACAAACATAGCGTCATGTTTTGGTCGATTCTCGATAAATTGGTGAAGGACTAACCCTTACCGTTAGTTCTTCTGTTTTGTGTAACTTTTTACGACAAAAACCGCACAGAAATCGAAATTTCTGTTTCTCTTATATGTATATATATTTATATTACTGAATGGGTCGAAATTTCTGTACACAAAGCTATCAATTATTCTGGACGATTTAAGATAACTTTACTTAGGCCGAAAGGGCATTATTAGGGCGTTAACGAACGTCAAATTTAAAAAAAATTCTTTTGAATAAAAAATAGGTTTTCTTATTGACTTTTTTTATAACTGAACTTGTACATAACACCTACTATCTATCAAAATATGTCAATAAACTCCCTTCCTGTGTAATAATTCACAAATTTCATCTGCATTCCTAAAGGCAATATTTTTGCTTTATAATAATAAGTTTACTTTTAATTTTGAGGTTCAGTAATGCCCTAATGCAGCACATTCGCCGTCTTAAAATTGCCCAACTTCTAGCCTTAACCTAAAACAAAAATTAACTATTTTGAAAAAATTAATCTTTTTAGTGGTGAAGGTGAAATTTGTGAATTAGTACTGCAAAAGGGTTTTATTTGACATGTTTTTCTGGATGTTAGGTGTTATGTAATTATTCAGCCATATACATAGAAGGTCATATTTTTTAAACTAATTTCTAAAACCTTTCATAATTTATATGATTTTTATATTTTGATAATTGTCGCTATGTGCAATAGTTTTACCAGAAAACATTTTTATTTCAGTGTTATTCAATGATTTCCAACAAAAGGAAGTTAAATACAAAGTTCAACGCATAATGACGAACAGTAGAACTACGTTTCAAAGAACCAAACGATATTTTTGACTTAGGAAAATATGCAAACGAAATAATATAATATCTCGCTCATAAGACTCAAATACCAGATTCACATATTTCTGATGAAACCGCGAACGTAGATAATGACGAAAGTGTAAACCTTAATCGGCTATCCATATTAGTGCAACCAAATATCAGGTCAGCTAGGATGACAACGTCAATGTACACTCAAACGAAACTTAAGACCATATCGTAGTCGGCCCTATCGAAAGACCTGTTAATTATGGCTCATTACATTCTTCAACGCGACCCAAAACAGAGATTTTATTTCAAAGGAAACGGAAAATAACCGAGCAGATCTCTAGCGACAATTTTGAACGAGACAGATTAAATTTCGTTAAGAAACACGTAATTCCCAACAAACAATATTAATTATATTTTGAGAACCCAAATGCTTACGAACCATTTTGTGAAATAATTAGAAAAACTTTCAAGTGGCCCTGTATTAAATTTAAATGGTGTTTGACGTTACTAATAAAAATGAAATCATTAAAATAATAAAAGATTATCATGAAGGTAAAACGGATCATAACGCAATTGACGAGACCCAGCAAAGGATAAAAAACAAATATTTGTGGCCAAATTCAGATGCACATAAATGATTGCAAATCTTCCCAAATAAGCAAGTATCCTGTTAAGATACAGATGAATATAACTCTGATAGCAGCAAGTCTTTCGAAATAATTCCTCTACACAAATATATATTAAAACAAACTAACTTTTTGACCACCATAGACATTTTTCAAAATATGCAAAAGCACCCCTAAAATCTCTAGCTTCTACAGAAATAGTCGATAATTCATTGATATACTTTTACAATAATAATTATAATATACCTATGTATGTATTTTTTTATGTTTGTTCGCGCATTCTCATCAATATTGGCATAGCCAATTTCGATGAATCAAACGCCAAATTTTGATTTAAAATCCGTTCTTCCGCTTTTTTGGTAACAATAATATTAAAAAATACAGGTATAAGGGGATAAAGGCAGCGAGTTTTATGATTAAATTTACATTTTTAAATACCCTTTTCAAACTATAGCATTGAGGTGTGTAATAGACATACAACCCCATTTGCTAGAATTTGCAAGGTATCTCTTTTATCATGTTACATAATTTTAGGGATACGGGGTGACCATAAAAATGTGCAACCTCAAGATTTAATATTTTATTTGACATTTTCGAAAAACGAACATTCGGTATGAATAAAACTTTATTAACTACCTTCATTATAATTTTTATATATATGTACAGGTGGTGATAAAAGAAACATGTGACAGTAATTTATTTTAATATAATTATTATGTATTATAAAATCTAATTTTAATAGTACACTTTCTAATTATGTTATATACAATTGAATATGCATATACTACAAATTATATATTCTTAAAAATGTAACTTGTAAAAAATCATTAAAGTGACGAATAAAATATTAAAAAAAAATAGAACCGATAGTTAAAAAGTAAAAAATAATATTTTATTTCCTCCTTAAATATACATATTTTGAAGTTGGCGCCCAAATATTGACTAATCCGTAATAATATGTATAAAAAATGTACATAAACGTATTATCTTTACTCACTAGTAACCTTAAACTTACTAACCTAATACAGATTTTAATATGCTATACAGAGAGGGTCTCGTCACTATTTTCTAGTCGAACTACCGAGTAAATTTGGTCGCTGCTAGGGTTGGAGTTCTTTTATGGTTTACATTCAGTTTACCTATAACAGGGCCGTCAATAAAATCTTCATGCATTAACCTAGCTAACAGTTGCAAGGCCCTGAAAATATTTCTGCGCTTGTCCCAAAATGCGAATTTTTGATGGGTTTGCTTATAAATGTCCTATAGGAAGTCAATATTGCTCTTTGACTGTGGGCTCAGCGATTACATGGATAAGCAGTTTGCGCTTGCGCAATTCCACAAAAGGGCCCTGAGAGCAAGTGATTCGGGCATCAATTTTAAAAGATATAAGGATAGCTATATATTTGATTTATATGTCATGTAATTTAAGCTAGATCAACTATATTTTGTAATGGTTGGGTATAAAACAAATAAAACATTACTTTTTAGCGATTTTTTTAAATCTTTTATCTCTTTTTGCTGCAACTGGAGACATATACCTTATTTCGTTATTATCACCTTAATCTCATTATTACAGAAATAAATATTTTATTTACATTCTGTGAATTTATTTCTAATGTTAAGCCATCATGCAGAATTTTTAGATGAGACGTTTAATTATTTTAAGATTTAAAATTTAACAGAAATAGAATAAAATCAAAAATTAAATAAATTATAAACTTAGATGCTTCAGACGGAGAAGCGTAGTAGTGACAAATTAGCCACAACTAAAAATTGTTGGAAAGCAATTAAACCAAATTAATTTAACAGTTCAAAAAATTGTTTATCGTGAAAAATGCTTTGTTGCTTAAAGATATATTCAATCTTACAAGGCATCCAAGCCTAATAAAAAGCGAAGATCTTTACTTTGAATTACAAAAGGTTCAATGACAAATGGGGTCAAAATATATACCTTGAAAAATATTTTTAGAAAATATCTTGCTTTAAGAAAAATGAATAAATAATAAAAGTAATTATCCTTTTATCTGTTTTCATCTCTATTGTGTACCAATTTTCATTGGCTTAAGGTTATCTTACCGCGAAATAAATTCGTTTTAAAACTCATGAATGCAAGGAAACGAAGACCCAAACCCACGTCTGTTGAGACAAAAATCACGAAGCCTGCCGTCAATCAACTAGATACTGCTGACCAATCGATTTTATCGTGACGAACGAAAATATTTTCAAGTTAATATGATATCAGTAAGAAAAATGTCAAAAATTATTTGTTACATATCTAGTCCAAATACCAACCACCTGTAAAGTAATTATCAATTTATAAATTCTTTATAAAGGACGACGACGAAGCTTATTACCCTTGTCATTTAAAGAAAATGTTAATGTTTTATTTACAAGAAGGTATTTACTGCAATGGTTAGACACAGGTCAAGTTTATAAGTTAACAGGCAAACAGAGTGAGTGAGTGTAATCAGGTTTTGTTCCATCATTCCACATAAATTATATCCAAAAAGCTACAGGAATAGCGAAACTTAAGAGTTTTTCGTTTATTTGTTATACTATTTGACTTTCGTCAATTCATTTCATAAAAAATTATATTACGTTTTTAAGTAGTTTTATTTTCTGCAGGTCTACAGAGTGAAAAGGGAAATATTTTAACTGTTGAAAATACAGGTCATTTAAAGCAAGTTATATATAATCGGGCCAAAACTAATCGCTTATGAGAAAAGAAGGTAAACTTCAAGCTATTTTTTGTAATTTAAGACTAGTTATATCATTATTAAAACAATAATAAAGTGTGCTTTTGTTGAAAAAGTTGATAAAAATGAATATATTTAGGTATTAAATGACCCTTATTTTAAAACTTTTCTATTTGTACCTACTAATGTTATTTTAATTTTGGACACACAGAGGTTCAGCGCGCGATATTCGTGTGGGTTTGAAAACATATACAGTAGATGAATATACTTATTTAGGGCGAATCGTGACAAAACTCTACAATTATACCTACAAAACTTTATAGGAAATGATTTCCAAATGATAGAAAATTTCACTTTTGGAGTTATATTAAGACATTAGTGAATCGAGAGGGTAAGGTTGTTGACGAACTAGTTTTTCGCAATCGAATTTATGCTGTAGATATCCTTCAAGTAGTTTGTAATAATTTGATTGCCCTTGCCGTGCTGGTCTAAATGCCGCTGGTGCCCATTTTCATCCCTTGTTTTTAAAATGTTCTCATTAGTGTGTTGTGTGATGCAAAATTACATAAATTGTGTTTTTTGTCAATCATTTCTATTTATTCAAAAGTATTCGCTTTATATTTTAAAAAATATTTGCTTATTACGCAATAAAACAATAATTATTATTCCTAGATTTTTTATAATAATTAAATTAAAATCAAATTTATAAATCGAATTTAAAGATCTAATCTATCTTGTGCTCAAAATATCATAAAAAAATGTACACAACTAGACTTCTCCGAAAAATGTATTTCTGTTCCTAATAGATATAATGTATTATCTCCAGCAGTTTCGGTTATTAATGATTTATTAGAACAGAATAGAAGAGACCAGAATTTACTTATAGTTTGGTCAGGAAGTTTCTGAATGTAAATTTATTTTATTATTTGCGGAAAAATCGTTTATACAAAACAGTTAAGGGATCTTTCTGTGTTTAGCAAAAAAACAAAAGACCTAATTTGATTGGGTTAACTACTGTACGTTAAATTGGACAATGTTTTCGTTTTTGCTGACATTACACCTAAAGTGAAATACTTAAAGAAAAAACTTTCTCACCTGACCCCATAAATGTACTAATACAAACTGATAAGAATATACGTTTCCACTGCACGGAATGACGACAAAGCTCGACCTTATTGGATGTCGCTGTCAGGCCCTCTTTTGTCCCAACGTACAAGCGACCTGGATATGTTTAACTGATGGTCTGATGTTTTTCGACTCTTCGTTGTTTACTTCGCCCAGTTCTGTAATTGCAGTTGGGAAAATTTTATATTGGAAAATTTATATTATTGTGTTATTATGTTTTTTTTTTTGAGAAACCCTAACTTTTAACATAATAGAAAACGTTGTTGCTATTAAAACTATGCAAAAATCTTTACATCACTTTTATTTGTTTATTTATTTACTTAAGATAATTTATTATATCAGATTAATTTTTGTTTATTAATTTACGATCTTCACTAAAATAATCATTAGTTTTGGCAAGGCTGCATATCAGAATATATTAAGCGTGACGTCTTGTCAGCGATTCAATTAACATTGGCGAGTAGATTCGCCAAATCATCCATATCAGCAAAACCAGTTGACGATTTTCCCTGTATAAAAAGGTCACATCTACGGTAGTCGTAACAGCCAAGTAAAAAATGGTTAGTTTATGACTATATAGCAGCAAACATTTAGCGCAAAATATGTCTTGCTTATTAACGATTAGATATAATCTAGTCATTTCTTATGTGGCAGGCTTTTGTAACCACTCTTTCTTTTTATTGGCGCTAAAGATTAAAAAAATAATCATTACAAATTCCCCACGGGAGGCATTAGCCTTCTCCTGAACTGTTCAACAAAATCTGGAACAAGAGGTCTTTCCTTCTTAATCTCCGTTCATAAACCCAAAAAAACTAAATTATCCATTTCAAGTTACAGACCTATGGCCCTCACTAGCCACATTTCCAAAATACTTGAAAGGATTGTCAATAATAGATTTACATGGTTTCTGGAAAAAAGAGGCCTACTTATTAGAGAACAAATGAATAACTTTGAAATCCCTCTACAAAATAGCTTCATGAGACGCTTTCATACCCTCCATCATCGATTAGAACATATCTGAAAACTTATTTTATATCTTCCTTCCTAGTCAATACGTTCTTGCGAGTGCGGGTAATGAACCATCTATCTCCCACCCTCGCTCAAACCAACGGAGCTTTTTCTCCTTAAAATCCATCTGCGTGTACTTCTGCCGAATCAAGAATTGCCCCAAAAGTCCAGTCCTTTCCCTTAATCAGATCCAAATCTCTTCCCAATCTAACCACAAATTGGGACTATATTTTGACTTTACCTTAAACTGGAAAATATTGATTACCTTTTTATCCTGACTATAGCATCATTTATACTGATGGCTCCAAATCTCCAGACAGAGTTAGATTTTCAATTTTCTATAGCCTCACAGAAAAATCATACTCTCTTCACCATATCTCCTGTGTATTTACATTCAAACTCTTCGTCATCTATATGGCACTCGATTTTGTCCTAACTAATAATTCCCAAATTGGCTAATCGCCACCGATTCTCTCAGCTCGATCAAAACCATCAAATCCTATTCCCCTCCCACCCTCTTGCCATAAACTTTCCTTTATCTGGATCCCAGGCCACAACGAAATACCAGGCCGACTTCCTAGGCGAAATTCCTAACCCTTCCACCATAACCATCAATAATATCTTCTGCATTAATGACCTCCGCAAAATCTCTATATCCCTCTCCAAATCACTGCTTCAACTTGATTGGAACCTTATTCTTCACAAAAACAAGCTTCATGATATAAAATCTACATTTTTCGAAAACCCAACTTTAACTAATCTTTCCAGGAAAACAACTAAATTCATGCCTCGCTTGCTTATTGGTCACACTCTCCTCACGCTTAAATGTCTTATTTCCATTTATTCACATTGCAACACACCCCTTACAATATAACACATATTCCTATATTGCACTACCTATACTCAGTTACTAACCCTCCTTCATCTCACTGGTAATTTTAGCCAGATACTTTCATACGCCAAGACACATCAAATTATTAAATTTCTTAAAGACATAGATCTATTTAATAAAATATAACTTCAGTTAACTTAATTCGTAACCACACCACCATTAGAGTCTCTAAAAAATCCGTTGGGTTGATGTGTCTATAATTAATATATCTCTCTCTCTCTCTCATTAATAATAAATAATTTTTACAATTTTTAACTCAAAAAAACCTTTCTCCCGATTATACTTTATAATTGAAAACAAATTAACGTTAGTTGTTCTATTATTTAATCAATATAATTTTCTAATTTATTAGGTATCAAATACATCAACAGATTTCATTTTTCAAACAATTTATTTGCACTTAAAAAATTTTCATTGGTTTCAGGCGATCTGAAAAAGTAAGAAAGGCTGAAGGTGTCGCATTTATTGTTGCTTCTACGCTAAGTTTAGATAAGTCACACTTTTTTACTTTAAAAATATATTGATAATATGTAGGTCCGAGATTGGGTTACATGTTAGCTCTGAAGTTATTGGGCTTAGACCTTGCTAAACCGGAATTACATTTTATCTTCGATTGCATAACGCATTATCAGGTATCTACATTAGATCAAAACGCTCAGTGTTTTGTTTTTGCAGTTTAAAATTAGACGTTATTCTTCAACAGTGACCATGGCATACGATTTTTTAAACAAGCGTATGTTGTGCATTTGGAATAAAGTGATCGGTTGTAGTCCGTGAGTAATACGTCATTAGTCACGGCTAAGAGTAATAGGTATTTTAGCTTGATGAAAAACTATTTATGTAGGCATTATTTATTTGTCGTCAAAATTTTAAAGGTTTGAATTAATTTCAAAGTAATCACGTCAACGAGAAATTTAATTTTGTATCGACAGCTCTACCCTTAAAAATTATGTTTAACGAGTCAAGAGAAGTTAGGGATTTGGGTACAGTAGCCACCCACACACCGTGGCTTTTTAATCCTCCTGTTTGAAAATACATAATTTTAAATTCTGCGACGAGATGGAGTGGAGTGTCGGATGGAGACCTATATTCTTAAAATTACATTTAGCTTTAGGCATTTACGTTAGGTACTGTCTAAATTAATTAGTAGAACTTTTTTAAAAGTTCACAAAATTAAAGTCTTTATAAATTATGTTCAAGAAAGATATATAGTGGCTTGTAAATATTATAAACCCAAGCATTTAAGTTTTTTTAAATTTTAGGTGAAAGCATATGCTATATAGAGTAGATTAAAAGAAAAAAATCTATAAAAAACTCACTTTTTTTGAAAAAGAAAATCTCCCAATTTTTACTACTTTTCATTGCAAAAAGTCTAAGTATTGTTTTTTTGACGTAAAACAGAAAGAAACTTATTACAGTGTGGTTAGACACACCTATTTTCGTAAAATATATTTTACGATCTATGTACAGTAAAAAAACACTAGTTATCAAGAAATCACAATCGTCTAGATTTCTGCGATAACTTTGCTTTTGTGAACTTCGGTACAGGTAATTTTGTATATTTTGCATGCGGTGAAAAGGCAAACTGTGTTGAACTCGTTTTACGAGAATCTAAAATATGGTCTAACCTGGACTAACCAAACGGGTGGTCTGATAATTATAAAACACGATTACATACAAAATTACGTATTCGGAAGTAGTAGACGTAGAATTTTAGATAAAATTCAAATATCTAATAAAATATAGGGTGTTTCATATATGAAAAACTATTTAAGTAGGTATATAAGTCACCCTATGTACTAATATTTATATTTAAACTTTTTCTCTATCTCTAACTATTATCACCAATACCGAGAACACGCTACTGGGGCACTTTGTATAAAAAAATGTACATTTTCTAAAGTTATTCAAATGTTTGTCAACTTTTTACAAGAATATTTTTTTGAGACTTAAAAATACATCATATTTTTTCAAATACGATGCGAACTTTTTGAAATGCACTCAGCAAAAAAACTTGGTTAAAATTTGTGCCAACATCCCTAAACATAAGTTTAAAATTATAATAAACTAAGGCTGCATATTATTGTAAAAAAAAGTTTCAATTTTGAACAAAGAAAGTAATTAAACTCACATAGAAGAGATATGGACAATGCCGTGCTAAAGCAAGCCGGTCGCCGAGTGACGTAGATAGCTCACACTGAGTTGGGATAGGTCAAGATCGCTCGAGGCAACCTATAGAGTTATTGGGTCTTGATGGCTACTTACATTTGTTAATATTTCAGAGACAGTTTAAAATGTATTTGGCATTTGTTTTATAGCTTTATTCATAATACTTGTAAACTGTCCAAGTACTAATTCACGTACTGCCTCCATTCTCCGGCGCCCAACCTCTTCCTAATCAAATATCAGTTCCCCTATATACAAAATATCCATAATAAACTGTTTAAAAATATATTTGTAGCGATTGTTATACGACAACATTGTCCGAATAGTTTATTTTGCGGTATTTGACATTTTAGACTTCGTTCGTCATTTTTGAAATATAGTTGTCGAAAAAGAAAAAAAATTGAGTTATTTAGATTTTCGGTAATTTTTCCAAAAAGAAATGCATTTACTAAAGAGAAATATTAATGAGAATTTTAGTTGTTAGTAATAGCATAAAAGCGTAAACCTTCCACAAACGACGGTAAAAATCGTGCCTGATGAAAGAGAATAAGGTTAGCTATGTTTAAATGTTTTAAAAATCCCAATTATGGAACTAATATATTGGGATACAGAAGTTTTTTTAGGGAAGATGCAATCTCTCTTTCTATATGTTAATCAGTGCAGAAAGACACTTGTTACTAACGAATATTTTGCGATCTAGATATAATCGCAAGTTTGGTTTCCTCGTCTATGTACGACGTTGGCAAATATACTGACGCTCGATTTTAAAAATCACTGCCTAATATAACATTAGGCAAAATGTACATTCAATCTTTTTAGTTTACCTCTCTAAATATTGGACCACGCACTTAATATCGCCGAACAAAAAGTAAGTTGTCACGCCCAAAAAATCTTTGGCCGTTGAAATTTGAGGTTGTAAAATTTACCGATATCAAAATTTTCTTTTTCATATTTTCTATTTATTTACTATATCCGTATGGTCGACTTCTTGGGGCGCCCTTATTCTCCGACATCAAATACTCACGTGCATGACAAAAACCGCCCAATTCTTCATAAAAAGAAATAAAAAATTTTCTCTTGCCTAAATATATATCTGCGCCAATGACGTCCACAATTTGTCATCGTCAAAATAACTTCCAAGGTTAGTTATATTTAAAAGTGTCCAATTTTAAAAAATCCCTCTTATTACACACTTCTGAAACTAATATTTTTGCATATAGAAGTTTTTTTAGGGAATTCCATCTCTCTGTATGTTAATCAGTCCAGAAAGACACTTGTTACTAACGAGTATTTTTCGATGCACATATAAACGAAATGTTTTATATCCCCGTCTTTGAACGACGTGGCCAAGTATGTTGGCCCGCCCAAGTTTGAGAGGAATGTAAATATTATCAATATGAAAATTTTTTTTTTATATATTCTTCATTTTATGCTTATATAACAAGAAAGAGAAGAAAAAAATATGAGTAGAAAAATTGATTTCAATTATACTTGGAAAAGGCATGAGAGCTTTAGCTCGAGCTTAAAGTAATGAAAACTCATTTTTAGAAATAATTTTTGCCAAAACAAAACGAGGGCTGAGTAAAAATTGCACGAAAAAATCACAGTCTCAAGTTGTACTTAATTGACTAGAAGATTTCAATTTTCAAAAAAAATAAATTTCAACATGGCCAGTCGCAGCAGCGCCACGCAAGTATATTGTTTGAATTTAACCGGTCATGGCAAGTTTCGATTAGTTGAATGATTTTAACACAGAACAGAAAGGGAATTAAAGCAGTAAAACGAAATCGACAAAACAGCATTTAGGTGTTTTATCGCTGTAATCACAATTTGATTGGTTGAATTAGTAGAAATGCGATTTTGCCTTTGATGAGTGAAATAGTCATTTATAATCTCCCCAGAGCTTAAATTATATCCGAACTTTTTTTCCAGTTTTCCATTTTAAAATGCACATAATACAAATAAGAAATATTCCGAAAACTATAAAAGAAAGTTTATTAAAAATTGTGTTTGATTCCACGGCGAAGCAGCTACAAGAAATATTTTTTCAGGAATATAATATACATTTCGTGATGTTAAGTTTGCAGCAGTTAAGGCAGCACGAGATGCCCAATTACGGCAACTTCAAAGGGTCCCTTAATATGAAAATAAAAGTCGTCGGCATTGAGTAATCAAGAATATATAAATTATTGAATTGTGCAATGAGGGCGCTCCTGATGGTCTTAACATGAATTAGCGTGTAGAGGAGGAGATGGATTTGCGGCTTACATTCTCTATTTTCTTACAGAAATTTACACTGTGCACAATTACATAGGTAGGATGGAATACAATCCAGTTTTTTCAAAAACGACTCAGTGGGTTTTAGAGAAATCAGCCATAGCCAATGGCTCATTTCAAATATCGCTAGTCAACATATGTTCTGATGATGGACGGTTTGTTATATAATTGAAACTTGGAAATTTTTATTTGTTAGATTTTGAAAATCAGATTTTTTGGTTTGTTGGTTAAAATTATGACACATAATTTTTGTAAAACCTTTAGGGGATGAAGAATGTGCTGTCTTACCTGTAAACTCAGAGAAAGGAGTATTAATATTTTCCATTTGGTTAGTTACGGTATTTGGGTTAGTTTTTTCTACATATACATTCTCGTGCAATTGCACCCTATGATGGTGAGAATACCCAACGTCGGTTTTTTCGGAAGTTTCAGATTTTTTAATGGTTCGCACTGTAGCTTTAGCTTTAATAATTGAATTAGACAAAAGGTCATTTAATTTAGTTAAATTTGGTACCTCTAGGGTACCACTGTCAAATTTGTTGTTTTGATTTAATGTTCTGTATTCAGTGCAGCTTTCGGCAGTAGTAACTAACGATTGTTGACTAAATGATTTGTAACTTGCAGAGCTTTGTAAGTTTTAGTAACTTCCAAAGATCTGCCATAAAAAGCTTGAAGCTGAGGACAGCGACGTCGGTTGACCAGCAAATTAGGCAAATTCATAAGGCCAATTTCATTATGTGAAGGCGCCAGTTCGGCCCTACATGAAGTGTCAACATGATTTTTTAAATTTTCCTTTTGGGAGTAGCAATTGGCTATTTCTATGAAGCCATTCTGCCATCTGTTTTTATGTTCTCACCTTCATAAGGTAGATTTCTAATACTACTCACTTCGTTCTTATTGCTAAAGATACTAAGATTAACTACACCATGCTCGTTTTTCAAATTAGTCATACTTAAGGGAATACTTTTTAAAAGGGTATTATTTATTAGGGCGAACCCCGAAGGATCTGGAAAGTGGGCACACGCATCCAAGAAAATTGGAAGTCCCATGGACTCTAAGGGGGAACAAAAGTCGCTGGGCGTGAATTTAGCCATATTTATTGGAAAATAGATTCTGAAGGTGGTCTCTGCCCAAATATGCTATTTAATAATTATTTTTATTTTTACCCAATTTCACAATGGTGAAACAAGTTCTGAGAGTAGCGACGGAAAGATATTATGGGGGAAAGTAAGTCAGTTTGTTTAAATGATTAGTTTACTAAAATACAATTCTAATTTACATTTCTATCTACGTTCAGTTCACTTTACTAACGCGGACGCCGGGTGGATAAATTTTTATCAGTAATTTACACATGTTTGTTAAAATTGAAACACCGACAAAAGTGGCTTACTTTCTGAAAACTTGGCTTCTTCCTTTAAGGAACCCGCAGTTTAGTTTTTGTTTAAAATCAAAAGTTCAAAAGTTTATGTTCACTTCACTGATTTTTTGACTAAATCAATTATTCAATTCACAGTTTTTTGATCCAAAGTTTATTCAACTGAGTAAGAGTTTATATTTACTGTCTTTGAAAGCCAAAAAAAAACTTAGCAACAATAACCTTGCGCTAAGTACACTGTTTACAACTAAATGTCCTAATGACCACAATACAACTTTATTGACAAGTTTTACAAAACGATTAAAAAATACAACTTTTATTTAAAATCTTAACATTTGTCATATAGATCTTTTTGTATTTTTACTTTTATTGTTGTTTTTTGGTGGGAAATATTCCTCTTTTCGTCAACGTTATAAAATTATGAGCTCCTCTCCGGAAGTTATCAAATAATTCTTTTGATTAGTTACAATTAACACTTACGGATAAACCACTACGTCGGGTAGCGATCAGCTGTTTATATTTTTGACAAAGTCCAAAAATCACTTTTTTTATCAAAGCTTATTCGAAAATATTTATTAAAAGAATTTCACAATTAATAAAAACAGTTGTTAACAAACGTGGTTAAAATTTAAAAAAATGGAGGTTATCAACAATTAAAATTTTGTTATAAACAATTTACCGATAATAATTAACAGTAATTATTCCACCATGGTGATCCATGCGCCTCGAAAATGTTAGTGGCATAATTTCTACTGTACATTAATTCTAAAATACCGATACAATATGCGCATTAAGCATCATGCACTAAATAAATAATAAACAAATTTTAATTTTCAATTGTTTATAATAAGGCACGTTTGTTCTATTGCGCCTACTGCAGACAAACCTCTACTGTTAAGAGAGCCCGTAAGTTTCAGTTGCTGTCGAGCCATTAGTCTTGATAGGTATAAGTTTAAAAAGTGTAATTTTCGAAGCTACACCTTAAATACTATCCTAACTTATACATGCTCTAATTCGGGAAAACACTCGATACATGCACTTTACTACTACAAGTTTTATCTGATAAATTTAGGATCCATCTAATCAAGGACAGAAACTTTATTAGTCACAGTTTCGATATATCACGATTAGAAAAAAGCCAAAGCACTTTACACTAAATAACAGTAAATGAAAAGTTATCATGTTAAATTGGAGAACTTGGAGAAACTAATATTGCCTACATAGGGTTGTGATCAGTAGGTTTATTTATTTAACAAAAATTAATTCACATTAAAATATAACACAAGTCAGTTACAAAAATGTTTAAATGTTCAAATAAGTTATTAAATGTTTCAATAGTTCAATGTTCAGTGAGAAAAAAATACTAACTTAGAATATTATGAGCAAACTTTTTGAAAAAAACAAATTAAAAAATTAGTCAACACTGCTGAAGGCTAAGAAATTTTCAAACACTTCAAGGGAATTAAATGCACTACTTCAAATAAAATAATAAACACTTGTAAGATTTCGCCAAAATAGTTAACACAAAGAGTTAACTAATCTTCTGTTCTTCCGATTAGTACGATTTCACGACACAATGTTCATGTGTTTAAAAAGCTAGTGGAAAAAAGAGGTGAATTCATAAAAACTGATATATTTCTCTTAACTGCTAATGAAACTTTTCGTCAGACCAATGCGAAAGGTAGGTATAAAAATTGCCCAATTAGAAACAACTCTATTTTTAACTCGTGGTTAAAATTTGCAGCACAAAAATTCGAATCGATAGTAAAAGGTAAAAATTTAAAAACTGGAAACTGGTCAATAAGGGCTGCTGCGGGACACAAAAATAACCAATCAGTCAAATCCTACTTGTAGCTGTATAGAACACACCATTAGAATATCATCATAACAATGAGGAGCAGTATTCCCAGTGCTTTAAATAGTTTTTCTAAAAAAGATACAAAACAAAGTATGGTTTATAGTAATGGTACCTTTAATGTATCTGATAATCATAATTCTAAAACTTATAAATTAAAATTAATTTTTATTGGTTTTCTTGTTCAACATAAATTAATTAAGATGTTTTAAAAGTGAAATATTCTTGTTAGTAAATATTAACAAAATGTTGATGATAATACATTTTTATTCGGTTCTTTATTTCTATACTTAATACATTCTAAACAAGATAGTTACGATCTAAATGAAATCTAAGTTTATGTAATTTATTTGAAATAAAGGAACATTTTTCAACTTTAGTTGTTAAAATTTTCACGTATTAAAGATACACTATTTTTTTTCATTCATTAACTTTAATCTTTGTTAGAACATCACTTAAGAACTTTAAAGTTTGATGGTTAATAAAACATGACATTTTTTAGTGAAATAAATGCTATTTTCCGGTTTTAGCTATATAAAACTTTTAAAATGATAATAAATACATTTTGTAATTTCAACTTATATTAACGTTAATATACTAATGTTGGTGGGGCGCCATTTAATCTGGCAATTTTTTTAAGAATATTAAGGTCGATCTCTTAGAGAAACATACAATTTCTTAGTGGCGAAAATGCTATTTTCCAATTTTAGTTAAATTAGAATTTTATAAATAGAGTTGATCCGTTGGATCTTTACCGGTGCGCCATCAATCAATGAAATATCAAAGTAGTTCTCTTACGGATTAGTAATTCACTAAATCAATAATGAAAGAAAAGGATGAACCGTGAAGTATTTTCTGCCGAGCTGAGAAATCATGGATTGAGTCACAATGCCTAATTTAATTTTCAATTTATGGTTATAGTTGGATTTGACATGTGTTACACATCACACATTTAAAAACAAGTCTTGTGGCCTGTGATTTGTTTTATTGTTATTCCAGCTTGGTCGTATTTGTGTTTTTATACGGCTTTGGAAGCTATTATTCTATTTTTTGTAGCTGGTAAGTATTTATTGTTATTAATAATAGTAATTATTTATTAATTTAAATAGTTCTAACCCATCTAATCTAACCTTTTTAATTTTTGTTTGTTTCTCTAAATTTAGATTTGATTTATATGAATATGGATGATGATATATGGGTAAAGAACCAGCGACCCAACTGTGCACTAAATATTTCCTATATTTTTATCTTATATTAACTTTAACACTTACTAATCTTGGTGCATCATCATTTAATTGTGACAATTGTAAAGACTTGAAGATTATAGGAATATTAAAACATAAATTTATTTAGTGAAATAAAATGGCCTTTCTTTACTTAACTTAGATTAAAGCTTTGAAAAATATTCTAGATATATCGTATATTCTTATTTTATGTTGAATTTAGTCTACTAATTTTGGCGGAATGCCAATTAATTTTAATGGTAATATTGCTTTAATTGAAAATTACAATTAAGTAATGAAATTATTATATCGTATCATTAAAGAAAGTAAGGGTGGCCATGAAACAATGCTAAAATAGTAATGGTGCACGCCACAAATATGGATACATGGCTGAAGAAATACAGATTGTCTAATTTGTGTAAACAATATTTAGGCATTGGAAAATACCCTCACCATACCTTATAAAGAAGCACCAGATGTAACATTGTTTTGAAGAATTCAAGAAAATCTACTGAAATATTTTCAAAGAATTTATATTATTTATATTTGTTGGTATTTCTAAAACATATGAATTTAGTTATGAATAATTGTTCCTAATTTTTACGCAATAAATAAAATTTTTTAACAATATATTTAAGAAATTTGTTTTCGTATGGAAAACAACCCTAATAACCTAATGTTTTGTTTCCGGAACTGAAATGACAGATCAGGGAAATTTCCAGTGCAATTTTACCACCGAAAATTCTGACCATAGAAAAATTCCCGGATTTTTTTTTGCTTGCTATGCTAGTGATTCAAAATTAATGCCTCAGATTGGATAAAAAAATAGTTTAAGAAAGACATATTTTGTCCTATCAATAGGATATTATATTAATATTTCAAAAAATTGAAAATTTATTTTAAAAAAATCCATTTTGTTTACTTTATTATAATCTAGAGATAAAACTTATAGAAATATTCTTCGTTATATCTTTTTCATGACTATTACAGCATTAAAACAATAAACATGGAGAGCATATTAATTGATGTTCCACCTAGACTACCCGTCTGATAGCATTTAGACTAGAAGCAGAGAATAAATTGGGGTCTGTTTCCCCCACTTTAACGCCCCCACCGCTGGCGGCACAGCGCATACAAAACCACGTGGTGCGAAGCTGCGAACATACTTTAGTCTTGTGCTGAAATCTGTTGTGGGTGAAAGCGCTCGCGATCTATATGTAGGCGGTTGCCGATCGTAGATAATGGCTTTATTTGCTCTTAATTAGGGAGATAGTTCATGTTATTTATGTGTGTATGATTTTATGATATAATATGGTGTGATTTTGTTTGTGCATGTCTCATGATTGTAGCTGGCCTTCGTTATCTGGATGTCTCGTAAGTAATCTTTATATTTGGATGTTTTTTGTAACTTTGCTTCTTAAGTATTATTAACTTAAAAATTTTAATATCGAACACTTTATTCGGGATTTTTGCTGAAACAACGTATGTATAATAATAATTTTAATTATTTATTCGTCTATTATTTCTTTAGCAAAATTCATTATATTTTATCTACCTAAGGTGTCTATTAAATAGTATTAAATATATTTAAAGTAGATACCGCCAGAGTTAAGCAAATCATTTGCACTTCAACAAAATCACTCATTACTTTTATTACTAATTTAAAATGTTTGAATACTTACAGGTTACATGCTAAATTGTTTATATATCATTGTTCAGTGAAACTTTATTCAATTTTTAAGTAGGGAAGTGAGGTATCTGAATTCTGGCATTATTTTACAGCTAATTATGTGCTAGAAATCAATTCTAAATTGTCTAAAAATAAGCTATACATTATTTATGACCCTTTTTATGGGTGATGAATAGTAATAATTTATTTTTAGTTATTATTACCAGATGTTAATTCTTTTTTCCTGTTTTTTGCAATAATTTCTATTTGATTTTAAAAAAAGTAACTTTGATATGGTTTGAAACTAATAGAGAATGTTTTTGTAAGTAGTCAACATTGTTTATTTGCATAATGGTGAAATATATGATACACAATTCACTTTTAGATGATCAATTTAGAGGGCTTTTAATTAATAGCTGAATCAAATCAATTTAAAAAAAATGTGGGTAGTTATTTTTTCCAGTTTCTAGTCTTCTTTTTAAATAATATGTAGTAGTATATTTTAAGTTTATTGTTATGATATTTTATTAAATTTTATTTCTAGATATGTGATAAGTGGTGTTTTAAATATTTCATACAATTATGCTTTTGTTTTGACATTTTTATGAATTGTAACAAAATCTTCAGTATTAACTGTCATTGATCTTATTTGCAGCAAATAAGGCCTACATATTCTTACTGTATATATACTAATTTCTGATAGATATGATGCATTGATATTAAATATTAATATGCAATATACGAAAAATACTATTTTGGTGGAGTTTTTTACTAGCAATTGGTTCATGTCCATGGGAAATATTATAACGAAATACCTTTTTTTGTCTGTTAATTTCGGAATTTGTGTCACTTATTTCTAATTGCGTTGGAATGCTTCTTATAATAGTCTTTTTTACAAGGAATTAATGCTTAACATAAAGTTTTTCAAGTTTAGTTGTATTTAATGCAGTATATTATTTTTCGTCTTGTAGAAACAAATGTCGTATGCTAAGATCAAAAAAAAATCACTTGCACGGAAAAAAAATTAATTTGTATTTTATATTGGTGTATACTCAAATACATTCAAATATAAAGGTCTATCGTATTTGTTCGTTTAGCAGAACATGTAACAATTATTTGTATGGGAAAAGAGGAAAAGAAAAAAGCCTCGGTTTAATAAGATTTTTAAAAGATTAGTATTGGCCTATATCCGTAAACATAACTTTCTATTATAAAAAAAAATTAGCTTTAATCAAAAAATTAATTAAGAAGATGCAAAAATCAAAAATTATTAACTAACAGATAACATAATTTATAGGCACATATTACAAAAAAAAAATTATAATAATTAGGTCATTTTCCTTGATAAAAAAATATATAACGAAGGAAATTCTGAGTGTATTTTACCATTTATAATAATCTCAATTGTTAATAAATTAAAAATAAAAAGACAGGTGGCATTGAAAAAAACTCATAATTACTGTTTGAAGTAAAAAGAGCAAATACTCGTAAACTTGACTATCGATTAGACAGGGTCAAGTCTTAATTAAATAACTTTGATTATATAAATATCATAAATACAAATACAGCCGAATTAATCCCCTGTATCTTCAAAATAAAGTGGTTGCGGCTACGTTATTTTTGTCTTATAATCAGAATTAGGGTTGTTTAAGCGACAATAGTAAAAGAGTGCTGAAAAGCAGAAGTTTTGTGTTGCGTCACTGTAAAAGTGCGTGTGTAAAAGTTAAAAAATAACTGAGCATTCCTATCTTAACAACGCGATAAATAAAGGAATACTTATAATACTTTCTGTGATTATACTAGTTTAATATTTTCTCGTTGTTTAAGTATAGGGTAATATGGTGTCTATGAGAATCTCAAACAACCGTTTTGAACTTTCTGTATCGTATTTTTAATACGAGATGTTAAAGAATTGCTGTTCACATCATTTCCGTAGTCAAACAATTATAATACCAGAGTTTCACAAAAAAAATATGTTTGTTTGGATGGAAGTACTTTTTTAAATTTTATTTCGATTTTTACATGCAAATCGAAGAAAATTGCTCTGTCAAAAGTTACGCCCTAATTTTGGACGACAATTGGAATTATGCTGTTATTTAAATCTATATTTAGATTATTCTCAATATTTTTTCTGATATTGTTATTAGCGTTAAAAATAAGACTTTGTGATTTTGAAGCGTTTAGGAAACTAAAGTTGTAATCTTTTACGTAGTTGTCAATGTTTTTTTAATTAGAAATTAGACGTTCACTCACTCTGTCGATATTTTTGCTGTTAATTGGTAAATATATTTGAAAATCATCCGCATATTGTTGAAGTTTTACATATCTCACAGTCTGGGGTCTAGGGGTGTAGGTGGTAAATTTGGAGTCCTTGTTGGCCCCCTGTTATTATCAATGCTAAGTGAAATCTCGAGTTAAAAATTTTAAATATCTTGTAATACGTACAAATTGCCTTTGAGTCAAACAAAAAAAATCTAAAATTGATTCAAAGGCATTATTTACAATTAACCAATTTTCTGCTCCCTTGATATCAATTGTGAAAATAAGCTTGATAATGTGATTTATTACAATGTTAGTGTCAGTAATATTTGGATATACTTAATTAAATCAATTTTTAAAATTATTTGCAAAGTTTATCTATTTAAACAATGTCATATGAATACCAAAAAATTATCTTACCCTAAAATGTTTTAACATGGCAGGGTCTAACATAGGGTCTAATATAAATCACACAAAATAAAACCCACTTAATTTTCGGATGTTGTAGTATAATATTTAAATACAATGTAACTTTTATTTGAATATATGCTGTAAGATTTTTTTATATTACATAACTCAGTGGACGTATTAGTATTGAATCTATTGAGATTTACACAAAAAAAATTGATAAAAACATTTGAAAAAATGTCAATCTGTTTAGTGTTCCATTTCTGTTTATTAGTTCCCTTATAACAGGGCAGTATTGTAATCGTGAAAGAAAATCATCCTCCAATATTTTTTTAAATCATTCCGTTTCACGGTCTCTAGAAAGCATATTTTCTCAGTTTTGTCGGTCTATCTGTCTGTCCGTTCGCAGCATAGCTAGCTAACTACGTACCAGAATAACTTTAAATTTTGGCCAAGAATTAATGGCCGTACGAGGAAAGCTTGGTAACATTTTGGTAAAAATTAAATTTACTAATAACTACTTATCTAATTTACAAAAATCAAGTATAACGTAGTAAAAACTGGTAAAATGTTGGTACGAATCCAAGTTGGCGAAAGAAAAACAAATATTAAAATTTCTTTGGCCTGTCTGTCAGTTCGCGGCATAGCTAAAAAAGTACTTATCCCATTGACTTCAGATTACGGACATAAGTAAGGGTCATACGGGGATGATCTGGTATCATTTTGGAAAAAAAATACGGCGGAACAAAATGGCGGCCTGACGAAATTATAAAAAAATATTTTTAAATATCCAATTTCAAGCGTTATATAGAAATGAACCTGCTAAGAATAGGTAGTAGCGGTTATAGCGTAACAATAAAAAACCTGACAGTACTACCACATTCTTTATAAAAGTACTGTGAAATTCGAATGCTTTTTCCGGTATTTGGAGAACGAGGACGCAAATTCCGACTTGGCGCCCTGTAAAAGCAATCACAGTATAATGTAATGGTACATTATATCGTGATCTGTCCAAATATAAAAAAATATACAGAGAAAAAAATACTATTTGAAATTATTTAATTTGCTTTCCTATTAAATTGACACCTTCGTGTCTTTTAGAGGATATTTGACTGTATGAAGAATTATACTTCAATAGTTACATTACATTACAAACATTATAACCAAATTTTTGGAAAAACATTTAGAGCCATAATTTTTTTTTTCTTTTTGATATATTCTATAATATTTTTTTTAACATTATGGTGTTTCAACTTTTCTTTTTCAAACGGTACACGCTATCCATATTTCTTAGGATTCCCAAAATTTTTATTGCAGGATATTCTATACTGAACTTCAACTATTTGATCAAGAATTTGATAAGTAAAATATAAACCGTTAGACCTACAGCAAGCTACTCTATTTTATGTCGCTACATTCCAGTTCTACTGGCTTTAATTTTTTTTCTTATCTTAAGTACTTAATTTTTAACTGCAAAATTTTGTAAAAAAAATAAAATCGTCGGGATCGTTTTTTTTAGAAAAAGTAGGCGTTATTATGAAATAAAGTGGTTTCCATTTAAAAATTCTACCTCTCTACAGCTACATATTACCTTTTTTTAATATTCTTAAGCGTAAAGCAAAACACGGATCGAAACACCTATGCTGGCAGAGAGGTGGCACCCGCTCGCTAGAGTCGAATGCGTTCAGAAATTAAGTCCTAAGGGAAATCTGCATTAAAGCCATACACTTATACGTCCCTTACCGACTTTTCGGGCTTTCGCCGTCACAATTTCATCTGTGTTCCCCAAAGGATAGTAAACAGATATCTGAAACAACCTTCAATTATGACGAGGTATAATAACGAAATTTATTTTATTTATTGAGCAGTTACTATTCTAGTGCCATTTTGCCGTTGTAAAATTATTTATTGAAATTAATGAATTATTTTTTATATACTTTAGAATATATTAATATTAAAGCTAGATATTCTAACAATAATGTCTTATTCGCATGCTGTCTACAGTTGATCGAACGACGCGAAAGTCCATCATTTGAACACAAAACATAGAAACTAAAAACTATGCATTCAGCTCTTAACTGATTTATACATACGTGTGATCAGCAACAGCGAAGTTCGCTTTAGGAAATCTGCATTAAGTATGATGTTTATTATTTTTAATCGTTCTTTTAAGAGCATATTAGGGGTAAGGCGTTCAACATCAAGGATATCAATTACCTAAAACAAACACTCTGAATTTACCTTTCTATAGAACGTCTAAAATCTTAACGTATGTGGTAGTGGCCATCATGACAGTTGTGTTTGCTTTGTTTGCCAAAGCGGTTTGATATCCTTGTTGTCTTTAAGTCTCAAAGATTAATAGATTTCATAGATTACCACTTCAGTCTTAAAATTTTACGGTTTCCTTAAAATCCTTCATGAGTTATTAAAAATTAGGCTAGGTTTTATTGATGGCCTAAAAAATTCACATTCGTACCAAAGTTTTACCAGTTTATCTTTATATCACAATTAATTTTTGCACGAAATTTGAAATCGATGTAAGTAGTTTTTCAGGGTGATTTTTTTAGGCCGCCATTTTGTTTTGCCGTCTTGGCTTCGTACCAAAATAAACTCATTGTAACAATTTGATAATTACAGAATTATGCATTTTAAATACCTTCTCATTCTGCAATCATTGCGCAAACCCACGAATGAGAATCAGCTAAATTTGACTTATTTACGGTTCATATTACAAATTCAATGCGAAGATAGCCATATGCCTAAAAAGGGCGTGTGCAGATATACACAGCAGAATCGCCAATTCTTACTAGATAAATTGTATCTAAAATCCAAATTGTATATAGACTCTTGTAACGACAGTTCAATACTAGGAAAAATCTTACGAGGCAGGATCCCAAATAGAACAAAAAAGCGAGTAGATTTAAAGGAAACTGGATGGGATATGTAGCTATTATGAATGACAGTAAATAATTTGAAAAAAATTTGACTGGATACTAGTATTCAATGTATAGAGACCTTTGACTAAATAACATAAAACATATAAATTTACTGAAAAACGTAATCATTGGCTTATATTTAGGAACCTACCTATTAAGCTAATTGCTGTTAATTATGCCTCACAATTAATAACGCATGTTCATTATGGCTGTTGTGTACGAGTAGTTTCTGATTCTCTTGCAGCTATAATCAACGTAGACGTATCAGCTTGAATTATTTGTACTATTATTTATAGCCTAAAGTGTGAAAAACACATACAGAACACATTGCATATTATCAAACCTCCTTTTGGCTTCCCTGCTTAACAATTTCCTTTGAGATTTTGACGGTTATGTATTTGTCAAGTAATTTTAAAAAATTGACAGTTTGAAATGGCTTTTTAAGTCACTATTTAAAAAGTTTTTAGCACAAAAATCAAATTAAAATTGCAAAAGATGTTATAAAAAAACGCTGAAACACGTGTTTCTCCTTTTTACCTCCTTAAGGGTGAAATTTACAGAAATCCTGTTTTTAGATAATTAAGTAATGAATGGTGCAAAAATTCTAACGTTGATATATCCACATTAAAAATTAATCTCTCACAATGGAAATATATGGAAAACATATGGTCTGTTAAGATATTTAAAGAAAACGTGCCACTTATACCAGTAGTATTAAATACTGGTAGCTCTGTTTTTTCGACATTTTTATCACTCATTAAAAAATATTGTTTTAGAATTACCTTACACTATTAAAAATTATTTTCAATTTAAAAGCAAAATTACAAATTTTAAATTAAATTCAATAAAAAAATGTAAGTTTATCGTTCTTGATGTATCTCTTTATATAAACACACCTACTACCACAGCTAACCCTTATATAAATACAAAATATCTTTATTTGGATACGAACGTACCTAAAAATGGTTTTATTTCCGCTACACAGTTTATCGTGTGTTTTTTCCTACAACGATAATATTAAAAATAAATATACGGCTGACCTATGGGTTCTGGTCTCTCATCAGTAATAGCTGATTTGGCTCTATTTGCACTCGTACAGCAAGCGTTTAATAGTTTGTCTTTTAACATTATTTTTTACGAGATACATGGATGAAATCTTACTGTTAGTAGCACCAGACAACATACATCATATTTTTCAATCGGTTAATAACCTAGATCTCGGACTCATACTTACAGAAGAAATACCATTATTCTGTTAAAATCTTAGATATCATACTTAATCTTAAATATAATAACAAGATTTACAACTTGGTATAGAAAGAAAACTTGTCCGGGCATATATTTAAATTTTTTTCATATCATCCTATGAAGTTCCAAATATCAACCATTAGGAACCTGATTAACAAAGCAATTTTGCTTTCAGATGCTAAATATCTTAAAAATAAACTTATTTTTATTAAAAATACATTAAATCAAGTTATTGATAACCGCTACATCAAACTACCATAAAACAAGTTCTCATGCCTAACAATAGTAATCACGCTAATAGCTTTCGAAACAATTCAGCCAGTATTTGTTACATAAAAATGCCACGCGACTGAGAACCGACTGAAAAAAGTTACAACTATTTAATGCTGCTCCCACCTGAGAGCCTTCTATTCTTATATCTAATATTTGCGCTTTATTAAAAGATCCTGATGATAAAAAACTACAGAGTAATTTAATAAACAAGTTAGAATATATATCTTCTGTCCTTATTCTTGTATAAATTGGCGTCAATACGCAAAAAACAGCTTTTATCAACACAGATATAATATTCGCAAAAAGAATCCCTTCCACTCAGGTTTATGCAACCGTTCACATACACAATAAAGAAAATCGACTAAATTTGGAAACTTTATATATTCATAGGATTCCAAATACTAGTAATCAAAATACTTATTGACACAATGAATGTTTTGGATGCAAAACTAGATCCCTCTTGGGGAGTTTGTACCTGAGGCTACTGGGAAATTGAAAAAAAAAATGGTTACATACAGTTCATACTCCAAATTTTAAGGCAACGTATTAAAACATTTCAAACTTATACCAGAAGAGGCTAGAAAAAAAAATTTAAATTACGCCATTTCACCACTTTTTTTTAATATACTTGCTATGACATCACTCCGGTACTATCCTGAATACTTCCCGAAATTTTTGTATCCAAAGTGGTTAAACCATCCCGATGTAATCAGGGAACATATATAAAAAATATAGGATCGAGGCGGTATGAATCCTCCTGTTTTAATAATATAAGAACGCAAGGTAGGAACATGAACTTCATTTGTTTCTATTACGTATAGATTAAACATAAGGCGAATTTGAGATTCAAATCATTGGATCTTTTACCTTACTTATATTACGAAAACTGATATATTTTTATATGGATCTTGCTATATAAAATGTGGATAGTTTTTCTGTAGGCTCAAAAAAAAAAATAATTTACATACCATTTAAAATAAATATTATATTATTAATATAATATTTTAATAGTTTTATCATATATATTTTTAAATTGAATGAATTTTTCTTTCGAAAATAAATTTGTGTTCTCCATACAAATCCCAGTTACTTTTATATTTAATGTTTATTTTTTCTGTTATATTATTATATCAACGAAAACAAGTTATCACACATAGTGTTAACAACAAACAAAACAGAGCCTTTTACATGCCAAGTTTTATATTGATACTTTTGGGCCACTCTGTGGGCTACATGAACTGATAGCAAAGAAGTTTTTCAAATGTGTTTCCTCTATTTCAATATGTTTAGAGTTTTTCTAAATAAAGAGGCAACAATTGTGTGATAATTGCTAATAAAATATCTCAGATACAAATCATAACTAATTTTGTATATACACGTATAATGTTTAAGCACAAACCATCCCAAATATATGTTTAAATTATTTCTTAGCCTGTGTTGCACGGCAGTTTGTACCAGTCTTTTTGAGGCACGTTGCAGGTTCACAAGACATTGTCATTCACGTTTTTGGTATTTTAGTTAATAGTTTGATAAGATAAAATAATTAAAGAATGGGACCCAAAAAGTACTTGTTTTTGTGCAACACCAATTTTGATGAGCCATGGACTTTTGCAACCAAAATTCCACATGCCTCATCTCAAATTCTATACATATGACATATAAAGACATATTTTAAAATATTATTTTGTAACAATTTGAAGTATATAAATATTTTAAAAAACAAAAAATCCGACTTTTTTACTATTTTATTTTTTGATTGTATCAATTTTTATCGCCTCTAGAAGTATTTGACGAGATATTTGCAAATTTTGGACCCAATCTTGTCAAATTGTTTAACCTCCTTAAAAAAGTAGCGGTTCTTTAAAAACGAATAATTTGCACTTGTTTCTTCAAACTTAAGATTACCCAATTACTTGACCTAGAACCAAAAAGAATGTAAATATATGTCTTGTAGCAAAAATATGGAGCTTTTGACCTGTTCAATCGTTTTGGTCCTAGGAGAAACCAATAAGGCGGTACAAAGGCTCAAAATAAAGTTAAAAATCGTTCACGCTACATTTCTAAATTTCTCAATTTCTCAAAAAATGAGTCCTAACACCGCTCGGGCTAAATTGTGTAGCAGTTTTTAGATAAAACATAGACTGGGGGAAATGAAATGAGTTACGCCTCACACTTTCTATATATTTATTTAAAAAAATTACTGCTTACGCGTTTCAACGCTTAAGTCGAGACTTAGAGAAAACATTTTCGTTTTAAAAAAGAATAAATATTTATTGTTTTTTAAAAGGTGAATGTTCCTCTTTGCAAGGAGATTTTTAAGTTCTAATTTACATGTTTTTATTGTATTTGGACATTGCCAGTGTATGACTTGATTGATTAATTGTTTGTGACGGATTTTCTGTAAATAGTTTTATGACTTGGATTTTAGGTTAGTTTTTAGTTCTAGTAAACAACCTCAATATCATTTTAACATTAGATAAAAACATCCCTTGGCTACAGCTTGCTCTAGCCCCGAAGATGACGTAAGCGTGGAAACGCGCAAGAAGTAATTTTTTAAATAAATATATTGAAGGTGTAAGGCTTAACTCATTCTATTTCCCCCAGTTAGAATGACCCTTCTTGAAAGCAGTTATGATTTCATGGAACATAGACGTTTCTCGGATGTATTTACTTATATCGCCCAAAATCAACCTTTTAGATGGTACAGGGTTAAAATTAAAATAACTGCTTTTTTGGGACTCTCTATATACAATAATAGCATTTGTATACAGGGTGATTCATGAGAAAATGTCAATAATTTAGGTACGTATACAGGAGCTTATCCGATCCAGTAATGCTTCTCTTGTATTATTATTATTTTTACGTCGAACACAGGCTTCTCTTGTATTATTACGTTTACGAACAAAAAACACGTGTTAAAAGATGATATGATCAACCGTTTTCGAGATATTTCGATTTGAAATAATTTCGGCACATGTGATTTTTTCTCGCAAAATAAAAGTTTGTCTTTTGTCCAAATTTAAACGCATCTTGGCACAAAAGCAGCACAAACTCCAAGAAATGCGCCCGAATGTATCCACAGAGCAACCCGAGCTATTCACCACAGAGGTAACTTGTGCCTAGAAGTAAATGGTGAAATTTTTGAAAATTATAAAACCTGTTTCATTAAAAATAACTTAATAATAATATTTTTAATAAAAATTAATAAATATATTTTGTTGAGTTTATGTCTGAGTCACTGAACACACACCACAAAAAATGGTCTAACCCTTCTCTTTAAAATTTTTGTGCCAATATGCGCTTAAATTTGAACAATAGACAAACTTTTAAAATTTTGTGATAAAAAACCACATGCCACAAAATTGTTTTAAATCCAAATATCTCGAAAATGATTGCTCGTTACAACTTTTAACAGATATACCTTGTATATGCTTGATGTTAAAATGACAAAGGAATAATTTATTTTACTCAAAAATGTAATATAAGACTGTAGCAAAAAGTGATAATTGTTCGAAGGAATGGAAAGACATGGAGGTAGCGCCCCCCAAACATAAGAGCTATACCAAGATTAGATTCGAACTCGTCATTCCAAAAAACCGGTGGATAAGAATTTTCACTCCAATATGTACATTATCCTAGATTTTAATTAATAATAATAATAGAAAAATTAAATAAAAACTTTAGCAACTTGTAACTCGAGAACGAAGGCCTTGTGGATACATATTAATATAGACTTATTTTTTAGAAATATTTATAATTAACAGCATAAGCTACGATCGAACCCGCACCTCTGCATCAGTGGTCTATTGCTCTAACCAATTGCCCTATCGTACCACCGATAAGCAATTCGTTAGAATTTGTACATATTCAAACACACCAGTATCATAACCATTGTTGATCCTGCCAAATATTTTAACCTTATGGCGCGGCGTTCCTGACTGGACGTTAAATCTGACGTCGCTATTAGGTACCGTCCATATTAGATTTTAAGTTATGCCCGTATAAGTCAAATTCTGAATAGAAGTGTTTTATCAGTTTGTTTTTTAAACTGTGAAATATATTTTTTAAATACTAATTAATTTATAATTAACAGCAAAAGTTATGGTACGAGTGGGGATCGAACTCGCACCTCTGGATCACTAGTCCATTGCTCCAACTCTAATTGCGCTATCGTACCACTGATAATTCGTTAGAACTTGTACGTATTCAAACCCACCAGTATCATAACCAAATATTCTAACCAAATGTGACGTCTAGTCAGGAACGCTGCGACATAAGGTTAGAATATTTGGCAGGATCAACAATGGTTATGATATTGGTGGGTTTAAATATGTAAAAGTTTTAACTAATTGTTTATCAGTTGTACGTGCCGGTTCTATTCCCGCTCGTACCATAACTTTTGTTGATGATTATAAATTTTCTAAAAGAATATTTCACTATTTCACAGTTTAAAACACAAACTTATAAAATACTTCTATAGACCTTTATGTTTATTTTTGGGTCCTAAATAGGTACCTGAAGTATCGTCATTTCCTCATGAATCACCCTGTATATTGTATAATCGTCTTAGTGGGCCCTTTAATTGATTAGCTCGATGCATTTTTGACACATTTTTTTTTTATATTAAACAAAATGTCAATTGCCATTTTGATTTTTTAGGTAAACCTAACTAAGAACACTCACAATTTAATAAATCTATAGATAACAATAAAATAAATGATCTACAGTTTAGGCAATGAAAAAAATGCAGTTTTAAATTAAGTGTTATTTATGTATTGTTTTGTTTAATACAGTTATTTCCGTTGTGATCACGAAAGTGGCTTACCATTCGAACAATAAACAGGTCAACGAAACATTTTTAAAATGATCAAGATACTTCAACTTCAGGTGGCCTATAATCTAAGTAATTCCGCGGCCATAAATCACTCGCTCAACTAAATTGGATTTCGACTTGACCGCAGCTCTTTTCTTTTGTCATTTGAATTAAGTTGTCACATTGCACAAGCTCATTTGAGGGTCAGCTATGAGGACCTTGTGAAATGGGATATAATTTACTGTTTGTAGCCATTTCCTCATCCTGAAAAGGACGGATTGTGCTATTAAGGTTCTTGTTTCCAGTAATAATATTTAACGCGTATGGTGGAAGAAATATGTTCTTAAGTAAGGGATATCTAAGCCGTATCTATTAAAGGAACTTCTTTTATAGTTTGTACAAATCATTACTTTAATGTTTGTTTATATTGTCTTAATAAAAAACAGCATTTATTGCTGAATTAAATTTTATCATATTTACTAAGTATTTTATATTATACTATAATCTAAATTGCAGATTTTTTATATGAGGCAATATATTTAACATGGTAGGTTATATAAACTACTTTGCATTTCTATCGCAATTTTTTCAAATTCAGCTTAATTTATTGGTCATAATTTGTAAATAAAATGACTTATTTCCAAACTGTTTATTTACATTCGGTAGCTGTATATTTTGATAATATTTTTGTGAGATCTGAACTTTAAGTTGTGCTTTGATCTGGTAAATACGGGGAGTAGAACAGAAGTAGATTTTACACATTTGAAAAAAGCCAGATTTTGCAAATCAAAAGTAATTTTCATTTTAAATGTATTTGCTGAACATATAGATTATTGAAAAAACTACTCCCCAAAATTTTGTTATCTCATGTATTTTTTGAGAATTTTTTTTCCCAAAATTAATACATGCTTAAAAACTCTGGTAGGTAGTTTATCTCACGATAATAAATATACATTCACTGTATTGTTACTCTCTACCGTATTGTTAAATATAAGCGACGCTTTACTTTATAATTCTAATAATAATAATCCTTTTGAATTCCCCATATACCCAAGAAAGAAAGCATCTACATGTTTTGGCATACGCAATTAGGCATCAAATACTTGCTAGAACAGCCATGTCAAATGTGCGGCCCGTGGGCCGCCTGCGGCCCAGTGAGCATTTTTCTGTGGTTTTGAAAACAGCCAGATAATGCGGCCCGCGAACAATTTAAAAGCCGTTTTTGAAAGCGCGCGCCGCCGCAACAACGATTGGTATAATAAAATGTACAATTGTACATAGTGCCATCTATGTTTAGGAGGATGAACTACACATACTCAACCTAAAACCTAAAGATGAGACTATTTGAACATTCTGGAAAGAGCTCGAGAAATCACAATCCGTATACAAGCCGTGTTCGATTGAGTTCAGTCATTCAGTCTTTAGTCATTTATGAGTCAGTTGCGATAGGTTTCGAGTTGAGTTGCGCATTTATTGTTACAACACTTAATAGTACTTATTATATTTTATTTCGGATAGAGTTTTTAACATGTCTCTTTCAAAACCAAGTGGAAGTAGGAGGAAACTTGTAGATGAGCATCGTATCTTTCAAGAAAATTGGGAATTAGAGTTTTTTTGCTGTGAAGTGAAAGAAAAAATTATTTGTTTGTTTTGTAATAGTACCGTCGGTGTCCCGAAATTATATAATATAAAACGTCACTATGATATTCATAAAACTATGTTTGACAAGTATACAGGCATGGTCAGAAACGAAAAGTTAAATAAGTTAAAATCACGGTTGAAAGATCAGCAGCTTATGTTTATACGTCTAAAGCAAGAAAATGAATCTGTCCTTCAAGCGAGCTACGTATTGTCGGAGATGATCGCGAAACACTCAAAACCATTTGTTGAAGGTGAATTTATAAAAGAGTGTGACTGCCTGTGACGAAAGTACGGATGTGTGTGGTGTAGCGCAACTAGCTGTATTTCTTCGTGCGGTTGATACAGATATCAATGTGTATGAAGAATTACTGGAATTAGTACCATTGCATGATACACCAACTGGGAAGGATATTTTCAATGCTGTTTATGGACTTCTGCAAAAGTATTTGTCAAAACTGTGTTCCGTTGCAACAGACGGAGCTCCTTCAATAACTGGAGTAAAGAATGGCTTCGTTAAAATATTACAGACAAAGATCAGAGAAACGGGCAGTGACAAACCAGATTTTCATCATATTCATTGTATAATCCACCAAGAAGTTTTATGCTCAAAAGTGATCAAGTTGGAAAGTGTTTTAAAGTCAGTGAAAAAAATTATAAACTTCATAAGGTCACGAGGCCTTAATCAGCGACAGTTTTCTGCATTTTTACGTGATTTAGAAAGTGAGTACACTGGTTTACCATATTATGCAGAGGTGCGATGGCTTTCGTGTTCTATGGTACTCGACTGGTTTTGGAAACTCAAAGAACAAATTCGCGTTTTCATGGAAACAAAAAGAGAAGGCGTCAGCTTATTATGCGATGTACCTTTTTTACAAGATCTTTAATTTATGGTGGATATCACAAAACACTTGTCGGACTTAAATACGAACTTGTAAGGACCACGTCAAGTTATTACAGATATGCATGATCATGTGAAAGCTTTCAGGTGTAAGATGATGTTGTGGGAAAAACTTTTAGCAGAGGATAATCTGTCACATTTTCTGACTTGTAAGGCATATCAGGAAAGTACAAGTGTCCCAATATCGTACAAAATATAGTCAGAGAAAATGAGAAGCCTTCTGGCAGAATTTGAGAAGCGTTTTCAGGATTTTAAGATTCAAGAAAACAATTTTTCTCTATTTACTGGTCTTTTCACTATGGGTATTGATAAAGTTCCCCCTCACTTGCAAATGGAAGTAATTGAGATTCAGTGTCTCATTTAAAACAAAAATTTGATAGTGTTGGTACATTCGAATTTTATAAGAACTTGTCTGTTCAATACCAAGAAATGACAAAATTTGCCTGTAAAATCCTGTCAACGTTTGGAAGTACCTATAAGTGTGAACAACTATTTTCTTTGATGATAGGAAACAAATCTCCAGCAAGATCGCGATTGACGGACGCACACTTGAACGCAGTTTTAAAAATTATTTCCGCCGATAAATTCGCGCCACAAATAGACAACTTAATTCAAGACAAAAGATGTCAAATATCTGGCAAATGAATTTAATGTTTGTAGTTTTTTGTAATGTCCTTTTTATTGGAAATTTAATACACATACTTGTCCTCTAATAGTACTTTTTCTCAAGATTTTCAGTAGTTTGTCTTCTTTAAGATAAGCTTTTGTAGCCCACCTAGTCGATGGTCTTCATGCTTTTGGCCTACCAGTGACTTTGAGTTTGACATGGCTGTGCTAGAACCTTACAAAATTGGAGCCGGGTCCAATTTTGTAATGTTTCTCTGCATTTCGAGTCATACATATTTTTCTACTGCTCAAGGCATTTGAGGAGATTTTGCAATTATTTGGACCGGTGAAAATTTATTTATACACAATTTCTCAACCTCGGATAAAAACAAAATGTAAACATGTTTCATATATTAGAAATTCATATATTAAAAAGATTAAATTGTTTTTACTCAAAGAGGTACTGATACGCTGATACGAAGCCTCAATCTCGGGTAAAAACTTTTGTTCTCGCTACATCTCCAAAATTTCTTAAAATTCAGATTTATCAGGTTGGCTTGGATTTAAACCGGTTTCCATAGGAAACGTAAACGTTTCTTCGGTGTATTTACCTTATAGTATGAAAGAAAAAAGTACGCTATTATGATTATTTTAGGAGCCAAGATTACTACTTGTATGCTTCAAGAAAAAAACGCGAATCAAATTTCAAATATTAAGGATTTGTTGGTAAACGTCCATAACAAAGAATTCTTAAGAAATATGGCAACGCCGCTCAACAAGTTGTATAGACATGTAAACACAATCGCAGATTCATATAGCTTCGCGTTGATAACGGTTTGTGTGTGTCAAATATGTGGAAATCTAGCAATGACGTATCATTTTTACTGCATTTTAAGTGATTTTTATATTGTTATAGTTAATAGAGCCTTTATTTTTTTGTGACTTGTATCGTTTATAAATACCAGGTATGTGAAAAACTTGATTACAATTTTTCTAACCCCACTTTTCTATCAGTATAAACAAACAACGAGACAGTGACGTGTGGGTGAATCAACAACAATCAACAGTATTTAATTTTTCACATACCGGTACTAAATCAATAAAACAAAATATATGCGGCTGTACTGTATTATTTGCAAAATACTTTAGATACGTGCAAATATCGTATTAAATTAGTATATGTGGCTTAAGTTTAAGCCACATATATTAAGTTTTAATAATACTCTTCGTTTATTCATGCTTGCTTTAACTGAAAAGTGGGTTGAAAACATTGTAGCCAATTTTTTTAGATGCCACTTTGTTGTCAAAAAATCGAGTTTGTATTTAATTGTAACGAATAAATCACCGACAAAAAGCACACAGAAATCACTTCGAGACTGCTTGAAACGATCGCAGTATAGACGCCACAAAAAAAAACCATGTTAAGCCCTATTATTTCCCTGGTATGTGGCAAGTTTTGTATTCGTAAAAAAATCGCCTTCGGAATTTTGGCAGATCTTGGCATTTTAGGGTCCCTAGATAATATATAGAAAAACACGAATAAAAATTTCGGTTGATCTGTCTGTGCGTGGCATGGCTAAAAAACTACGTTTTCGGTTGGCTATAAATGTTGCTGAAAAATCAATGGTCATAAAATGTTAAAAAATTAATAAAGAAACTTAATCAAGGGATAGACTACGTGTTTAAATTTTGGCGAGAAGCCATTATGGCAGAACAAAATGGCGGCCTAATGAATTGTTAAAACAAATCAGGGAAGAAAGTTTACTTATATAATTGATTTGACATTTTACACAATAATCAAGATTAAAGCAGGGATAAGCTGGTAAAATTTGAGTGCAAATCCTATATGCCAAAGTAAAATGGCAGCTTAATAAAATGTTTAAAAATTCGGCAAAATTGCTTTTTCTGGAATAAAACCTTCTTTTAATGAAGGAAAACGATAAATGATATAATCTGTTTTATTATAGACCGTGTAAGTAAAAGTATGAAACATAAATGTTCATAATAATAATAATGATCTAACTAATAGAAAAATAAATTAAATAAATGACAAATAGGTAAATTATATTCAACCGCACCTTCCCTTTTTATAAATTCATTCTTTTGTAAAGGAATGCATGTAGTTATTCATCAATATGTACAATATGTACAGGGTGTCCGGATTTGGTTGCAAAAGCAGGGTATCTCGCTTATTTTTAGAGATAGAACCTTGCGGTTTTCACAAACCTGAGCTAATTTTTTGTGAAACTCGTGAAGCCGTAAACAAAATTTTCATAGCCTTCTTCGTTTATGAGATACATGGCGAAATAAGAAAATTTTGCATTTTGGGACCCCCCTCGTATCTCGGTTATCCTTTAACTTAACGCAAAGGGAAAAATTGCTGCTTATGCAGTTTTTACGCTGGATCCAGTGGCGTAGTCATATTTTTCGTTTGAGTTGTTATTTTTTAGATATGACCCAGGGTTGTGTTTTTTTAAATGGGACACCCTGCATATTTGTCCAGAAATTGATTTGTCCTTTTAAAAGCTTCTCAAAAATATATAATAGTATAGGTCTATTTTAATAAACAACAACAAAAATCCTAATTTTTATAATTATCATCCCAAATTTTGCAGTAGGCTATGCAAAACGATGCCGTTTTCTTGGAAGCAAATGACGTTTCCCAATTTTGTACTCGTATATAAAATATAGCGCTAGTTTTTTGTGTTTATTTATTATGTAAAAATATATTTGTATTATTATGGAAGAAAACCAAACTTTCGAACATTATGAAAAGTAGGATATGTTAGCTTGTTTTATATTAAGTAATGAAAATGTTGAAGCGGTTTCTGAGATGTATTTTAACAGGTAAATAGTTAATTTTTAGGTATGTTGAAATACTATTGCTTAATTTTTATTTAGATATCCAGAAAGGAGGCAACCTAATATATCCACTTTTTATCGGATAAAAAATAATTTACTTAATAAAGGATCAATTATCAAACCTCGTACGAAAACATATAATAAAGAAAATCGGGAGGCTGAGGAAATTAAGGTTTTGGCTAATGCAGAAGCTTACCCTACAAACACTTGTAGGGCCAGTGAAAAGAGCATAGGGATTCCAAAAACTAGAGTTCAAGATAATTTTCTGCAATTGGTTTCGAGAAAGATGCGATATGGTTAGAGATTTTGAAAGGAAGGTTATATGGTCAGACGAAGCACATTTCAGTAATTCTGGTATACTCAATAGGCACAATAGTAGATTCTGGTCCCAGGAAAATCAACACCAAATATTTCCCAGAAGACAGCAGGGCAGGTTTGGTCTAAATGTGTCCTGCTTCATATTAGGAACACATAAAATTTTATATATTTGAGGGAAATCTAACAGCCAATCGCTATATAGAAATTTTAGAGGCAGCTATACCTGAATTACTTGACGATGTTCCTCTAGCGCAAATTAACGAAATTTATTTTCAACAGGACGGTGCTCCTGCACACAATTCTGGAATGATGAGATTATTTCTGGACAATAATTTTACCAATCAATGGATCGGAACAAATGGACCTATAAGATGGCCCCCTAGGTCCCCAGATTTGTCGAAATTAGATTTCTTTCTATGGGGATATCTGGAAAATAGAATTTACAAAGACCACTATGATAATGTCCAAGATTTAGGAAATGCAATAATAGAAAATTTTCGCCATTTACAAAATCATCCCGTTATTTTGCTTAATTCCCTAAAACGAATACGAAAGTTGTGCGAAGCATGCATAGAACAAAATGGAAATCAGTTTGAACAGTTCTTTTGATTTCCTTGGTTACTGTAGTTCTTATACGACGGACGGTTGATTTTTGCTGAAAGGCTTGTTACATAATAATTTATTACTGTTTTGTTCTTGTGTTACATAATCTAGGTAGGTGGTACTTTTTTGGTGCGAAATTATCAATACATATTTTGATAAATAGGTTTAATTACATATTTATTTTGATTTATTGTTAGGATGTAGATATTGTTAACGACTTTAAATAAAAGGCAGCATTGTTTTGCATGGCCTACTGCAAAATTTGGGATGATAATTATAAAAATTAGGATTTTTGTTGTTGTTTATTAAAATAGACCCATACTTTTATATATTTTTGAGAAGCTTTTAAAAGGACAAATCAATTTCTGGACAAATATACAGGGTGTCCTGTTTAAAAAAACACAACTTTGGGTCATATCTAAAAAATAACAACTCATATGAAAAATATGACTACCACTGGATCCAGCGTAAAAAACTGCATTAGCAGCAATTTTTCCCTTTGCGTTAAGTTAAAGGATAACCGAGATACGAGGGTGGTCCCAAAATGTAAAATTTTCTATTTCGCCCTGTATCTCATAAACGAAGAAGGCTATGAAAATTTTGTTTACGGCTTCACGATTTCACAAAAAATTAGCTCAGGTTGTCTTTTTGTTATTTAATTACTATGTTATTAGATTACAATTATTTTATTGAAAAGGAAGTATTGTAATAGTAAAAAAAATCACTATTGGAGATTTTACAGATCTTCAAGTTTAATAAAAATCTGATACGTTGGAACATAATAACCAAATTTTGCACTAAACTGAGTGTTACATAGAACTAAACTGGTAAAATTATGGTACGAATTCAACATGATTAAACAAAATGGCGGTCTTTAAAAAATTAGTGTAAAAACTAACTATTTAATTTATTTATGAATTATGCCGAAAAATCAAGTGTGGCAGTATGAATCCAGTATGGTGGAACAAAATGGCGCCCAATAAAATATTTGAAGAAACAGTATATAAGTGGTAAATATTTCTTAAAGTAAGTAAAGTGCTAATAAAATAATAAATGACTATGTGCTGAACTAAATTGTGTTACACTTCACTATTCCTAATAAAATGAAATATTCATAACGTGGGAAGTTCCGGGTAAAAAAATTTACTGATGTTTTTATTACATGAATAGATCAAAAATAGTAAGGGGACACTACATTTTTATTATTTATAACACTTCTGTTTTAAAACACAGTTTTAAAGACATGTACGACAATTTTACAGACAAATTTAAAGTTCAGGTTATTCTTAACAAACTTTAAAAAATATCGAGATATTATATGCTGTAAAAGATTTACCCTTTTGCCTTTACGTGGTTCATTGTTTAAACAGAACGTGTGCGTCTCGTATAAAAAATGCATGCACATATATTTAAACTAATATATATTAATTAATGTTTCGGTGTTCCTTAAACAACCTAGAAAATTCTAGAAATGTACATTGGAATATTCTTTACTCATTCAGTTTAAGGTTACCTGTGTTTTATTTATTACTTCTTCACACCTCGGTGGCTCAGTGGTAAGAGAGCGGGCTTCCACCCGGAAGGCGCGGGTTCGAGACTTGGCGTAGCCGGTACTTTTTAAATAAAAAGTGCTCGATATGCCTGGTCCGGTACCGTCCCGAGGTGCCTTTGGTCGTGGGGATAATAAAATAACGACCCTGTTCGTAGACTTGGGGTCGACTGCGAACAGTAACAAGGCCTCTTACTCAACACATACACTACACGACACAACTGCGTAGAAGGCAACGGGAAACCACTACGTAAAACACATTCTCTAGTATAATGGTTAATGTGGTGCATTCAAGAAACCAAATACATCTTGATATAAGATAGGTTTCAAGGCACTTACTGACCATCGCCAACGCCCGTGGGGTATGGGTACGGCACCTGTAGAAGAATATTACTTACCAATAAGTGGTTTCATATTTTTCAGTATTTAATTGAGATCTCGTAATGTATGACCGCCTACACGCTACAGTTGTATTCTACATGGCTGTTTGGGGCCAGTCACTGTCTTTTTTATTAATAAATTATATTGAGGCGGGACCAGACGTTTAGGATTGTTGCCGCTATATGTTTTACTATTCATGAATGGGTAGCGTATTCTATGTTTTATTAGTCTAAAATATTTATCTCTTATAGATACAGAGCTAAACGTGAAACATCTGCTTATATTTGGGCCATACCATAAAGATAGATATACATTTAAAATAGTATCGTGAGCTTCTTAATTTAATATTTGTCTCGATAAATTATAAATATATTAATTTATTTTATTTTGATGTCAATTTACATTTTTTAAACTTATATGAATAAAGTACAAAATTAGGAATTTATACCCTTTTCGATTTTTGCTTGTTCGAAATACGACTTCTGCAACTAAACGCCGTTTTAACTGACACTCCCAGACACAGAATAAAGAAGACCGACTAGCTCGTGGCCATACTTTATCAGACAAGCGTTCCCGGTGATGGTCCCGAGCCATCTGTTAAAAGAAGCATTTCTGTTTTGTACGCCTCGGGCGATTAAATTCAATGGAATGAAAAATAAACGAGCACACAATTAATCGACAATTTTTATTATTGTGATTATTGGAAGGAAGTAAATACCTCAAATTAATTGGCCTAAAAAAAGCTTTTTATATCTCTACGTCAATATTTTGGCAGCTTTATTATAAACTAAGACAGGCCACTCGTTTACATAATTATAATTAATTAAGTAAAAGTCGTTTCTCTTTTTATTCCTGGTAAACTTTGTTGTGTAGTTTTTAGGTTCCTACTACATTGTAAAATCTTTAAAATTGTTTTAAAAAATGTATATACAAAAACAAGTTGTTAACCTTGAACAGTTGTAAAATCAGAAATATTTATGTTTTTAATTAGTCAAATAAAAGGATCTCAGTGGCCGGTGCTCTTTAAGGCCGCGCTATCCCCCTGAAAAATGTTAACGTAACACACAGTTTCAATTCCTATAAAGTAACATTAATACAAAATTATGTTAAAATTTTAACTGAAAATAACAGTTCCTATCTCCAATTATCCGTCCTCGCTGACTTGTGTGCGGGCGCTTCAATTTGGTGGCAACATGGCGAATATTATAGGCTACGGCGGCACCACGGCGAATGGCATCCGAGTTGATCCGATAATGAGGAACAGTTTTGTTGTATATCCCGATCAACAAGCATATTTTAGTTTGTACTGTATGGTTCTCTTGAGTTATCAGCACATGGCGGTCGTGTAGAATTTCGGTTTCGGGACTCTGTGATCTGTCTGGTTGGTAATTACTAATACTGTGAATAATTTCTAATTGTCTTCTGATCGAGTTAAGTGTAACGAGATTAGGTGACAATACTAATACTGTAAAGTATGTTGTGCAAACACATTTCGTCAGTTTAACATTAGCAGATAAATTAAAAATTAAACATCTGGATAGCCCCTCGTCAGATTTAAAAACACGCTAATGAACAAAACGCTCAAAACGCGTGTTTTAGGCATCGGTTTTTAAAAGAGACGAAAAAATAACTGGATATGAGGGTGTAAAATTACAAATGTACTGTATAGTTTCCAGTGTTTGTTATTTTATAAAGCCGATTCTAGAACAGAACTTATATGGGCATGGAAAAGACCAAATGTTTTATATTAATTGTTGCACAGTGTTTACTAAACTTTGTGAGGTAAATATTTTATCGCAATACAGTTTTGCATAGTGAGAAAGTATTGTTATATATTTTAGAGTTAATTACATATTACTTCTGTAACATTTATTAAGGACTGCACTAAAATAGTATTTACGCGAAGAAACCGTTTTTAAGGCCCTTTTTACAATAATTCATCCGTAAAATATCTTATTTCTAAATGGCGTTAATTCGTAAATATGACAGAACCCAAGTATTTGGAAAGTAAAAATTCTTAAAAAGTTACAAGACTCAAATATTTTATTCCTTACGTAGTCCGTAATTCAAATCTTTTTATTGGGGTTTAAGGCGATTAAGTAGTGTACTTTTGCATCTACTGCAGTTAATGAAATTCAAATTTTCTCTTTTATACACATACCGTCAGAATTAATGGAACGGGCAAAATTTACATTCAGTTTAACATCAATTTGAATCCTCTTCCGATCATTTTTGTATGAATTGAAGCTTGGTTCTTTACGAATACATCTGACTTATTACCATTTTTAAACAATTAGTCTTTATTTCATATACAGGGGCGGAAATGAAGTAAGGAATTTTCTGTGTTTCTTGAGGATGCCCTGTGGAATGCACATCTAGCACCTAAAAACCAAATTGTAGCCTGATTGTTTCCAAACATTTTAATTTTTTATTCTCTCTGATATTTCAGTTATTAGAAAAATACAGGGTTTCGAAGAAAAGGAGGATTTTGATCTTAATGTTACCCACGTCGACACTCGAATTGAATTTGAAAACATATAGTTTTTCACCTTTAATGTCAGTTCTGTAAGAATTTTCACTTTAAGGTAAATATTGCTAACATTTTTACTAATCAGTTTATAGTGTAAAAAATGCTTAAAAATATAGAGGAATGATTAAAAACTCCCTACCTTTTTTTTATTTATACAGGCTTGGACTGGAACGTATTTAAGGGACAGAGGATTAAACGAATCAAAATAATAATAAATTAACGAATAACAACGATTCTAAACATCAACAATATATACAAGAAACTGTAGAGTATAAATATTTTTATAATTGTTTTAGTAGCCCGTATGATCTTTACTCGCCCTTATGGTAACAGTCACCCATCTCCCCATGCTTCTGATGATATCATTAATCATCTTTAGAGGCAGATTATCTCAAATCTCAACCAGAGCAGCTGCTACTTGCATTTTAAACTGCAGGGAAGAAACCTCGATCCATGTCCATGAATATTTTCCCAGACATGTTCCATCGGGTTAAGATCTGTGGCACATGCAAGCCAATTCATTGCTCATATTTCGATGAGATTCGAAAGGTCGGAGACACAACGAGTAATGTGAGGGCGGGTATTGGCATACATTAGCAAATATTTTTTTCCGATATGGGGCGAATTGTACGACATGTTCTTGCATCTCTAGCCGTGACCATTTTCTACCTTGACCTCGTCCTCGTACATACTCGTCTGTTGGCTTCCAACATTTTACATTGCGATAGGTTGTTGATTTTGATATTCTTAACATGTCATCAACATCATTGTAACTTCTACTATTTTTACTCAATGATACAGCCCTCGCCACATTAGTAGGAGTCATATCACCATATGAAAATAATGATTGTTGACTTTCGCTTAACCTGACAATGACATAAACTACATTGTATTTGGAAACCATTCCAACAATTTATCTTTAAACACCTTGAATAGCACCTCAAATAAGAAGCGAATAGGGAGAAATACGCAAAACCAGAATAGGTTTTTAAGAATGCTTGTTCCACGGTCTATTCTTAAATATTAAGATTGTGACAAATTTACCAAGGGCCGCTATTTTGAAGTGTGTAATTTTATTGTGCCCTATATTTTAAGGACGAATTAAGGTTGAAAAGAATTTTTAAAAAAGAAAACTTTTTTAATCTAATTTTTTTTCTTTAAAATTGCGCTTATTTACCATTTTCTATTTTTCAATGACAAATTATGCCCAAAGGAGTTTTAGTTAGGTATTGACATTTTTCAATTTTTAAATTTTTGTCTTAATTGGTTTAAAAATTAAAGAGGGACATGGAGCATCTTGACATATACCGGAAAACAAAAAGAAAAAGTCTTTGAGTTCCCGTGGGCCTCTTCAAACCAGACACATAGTCAGAAATTCAGTTGGGAGGGACTTACAACGCATACACAGCTACATACTCTACTACTATATTTTGTTATAGTAAATGAGGCAACGATAAATTGTTGAATGCAACTGGTATCCAGTTTTATTGCCGCATAATTTTGCTCAGTGGGAAATTGTTCTATCACTTTCTCGATGCAGGGAAATTTTGAGAAAATTTTCGAATATATTGATATTTCTCCGACCATCTTGTTTCACACATACGTGATAGATTTGGATCGCAGTTCCTACGAATAGCCGATTCCCTGAAAACTGCTATTTTTATTATTAATATTTTCATATTATTATATAATGGCAGTAGTGTTTCTACTATCTAGTGGTTCACTACAAGATTGAGTTTGTGATTTGGGCAGTGAAAATATAACGCTCGAGAATATATCTTTTTCAAATTTACTTGTACGCCACTGTATATGCCTGCCATTGTAAATTCTGGTAGAAGATATGCAATATTCTGGTAGAAGATATACAAATTTGTCAATTACTTTTGCTAATAATGATGCGTCTGGGTCTTTTAGCTTCACAAAACCTACAAATTCTTCTCGTATTTTTCTTTTGCTTTAATTGAAAAGTGTCAAGCCGATTGATAGCTGTTCTTTCCTAGGTTAATCGACGACAATATTTGCATGTTAACTTCATTTTTGTGTAGTGAAAATTTTGCAATTAAAGCTAGACAGGTATGTTTTTGAAAAAAAGCTCTTGCAAAAGCTGTGTGTTGTAAAAACTACGTCTTCTTCGTAAAAGATATTTTAGTAGTAGTCATAATTTGTTTCAATTTCAGGATTCACTGTACAAGCTTGTTCAAATATTGATAGATGAGAATCAAAAGAGGCAGCTATTTTTACGGCGAGTGCTGTTGGTACTGGAGTATTTGATAGTTGTCCGATGTCAACTTTATATAATGGTCGCACTCTATTTTCGGCCCTATCGTCGTTGTTTTTGCTTCCACTGTTTTTTCTCTTTTGAGCTGTAGTTCCTAAAAATAATAACACAAAATTTCCTTCGTTTATTTAGGCATAATTTTCTTCTTTTATTTAAGCATAAAATAGAGGAATAAAAATAGAGGTGAGGTAGGTTACCAAACAGATTATGGTGGCATTCTGTTTTCGGGCCTTTCAACGTTGTTCTTGGTTCCACTGTTACCACCTCGATTTATTTTAGCTCTAATCTCCAAAAGTAATAATACAAAATTCACTTCGTTTATTTAGGCATAAAATCGTAGAATAAAAATAAAGTTAGGTTATATTAAACAGATGTATCATATGAATGTTTCATAATCAGTTTGAATCGTGATCAAAATTAAAGGTTTTTTTGCCAATCGCCAACACAGGCCGGCGAATTTGATAACTGTTCTGTACATAATAATGCATCTAAACAACTATGTCTTCGGGATTCAAAACAGAGCATTTCTATATTTGTATTTGTATTTATTATTTATCAAAAACCAGAATGGCAATCGTAAAATTATACGAAAGCACCTGAATAACACACTGGTAAACTCACTGTCTATTCAGGTCTTTTATACTACACGTGACAAAAGTCTGAAACTATCCTGTTCCTATTCGCTAGTAGGTGCTTCTGGCTAGAACATTTCAGAATCCAGAACCATTTGGTGTGTGGGGGTCAGAAGTGTATGAAAAGCAGTGGAGGGCGAAGTAGTTCTGAGGTTTCACGACAGATGACTCTAGTCTTGTCACAATATTTAATTTGATGACCAATTTACTCTTTATTTTCTGTTTAGATCAGATTATTACATTTTAGTTTTTCTGTCCCTCTGCCCCTCGCTGGGATGTCCATAATTTTTATTATGTTTTAATTTTCTAATGCTTTTTTTCTACTCCTCGACGTATTATTATTTGGCAGATTTATTATTAAACTTTTTTGGTATATTAGGCCTACATTTTTTTGTAAACATTAGAAAAAAGTTTAAGACAGAGTTGAAAATTTACATAATAAATTTTAGAATTTGTAAAAGACATACATTTTCAACAATTTCTAGCTTTTGAATAATTTTATTAAAGAAAGGAGATAACCATTAAACTGGTAGGGCAGTGGTTGCGTAAAATAATAATGTTTGAGCACTTAATATTATTCAGCTCAATTTCATTAAAATTTCAAATAAAAAAGATAGCTAACTTGATAATTAGTGTTGCGTAAAAATTATGGTACTTCCTATAGTTTATGTGGTACTTACTTTATTATGTTTATTTGCGTATAAGTGAAAAACTATTAGGTACAACTTTGTTTATGCCAAATAATGAACAAAGGTTAATTTTCATACCTCTTTTCTGTAAGGTCTAGTCCGGACGAGACCTAGAGCTTAAAGGAGGCTCCGAATAACGGTCCTAGTTTACCGTGCAACCTTTGGTCTCTAGCAGGTAATCTAGTAACAAGTATTTATCTGAACCAACTCTTCCTAACCTTACCGCGGGATATATCACCTTATTCGGTCTTTAGCCTGTGTGAATGACATGGGGCATGATATAGGTATATTTTACACTTGCTTGTGAGGAGTTTTTACCTTTAAAATCGACTGCATAAAGTCTCTAGGCCGAGCTGGATCCCATCCCGTTATATACGGTTCACCACTTTAGGTATCAAAGACATTACACGCTCAACCACCTAACTCTCTTGTACAGGTAGGTCTGTAGCTTCCTCCTTTGGTGAACAAAAATTATAGGTGATATAAAATTTGGCTTTCGCGCATGTAGTTTTGTGCTTTAGTGGAAAATTATCGAAGTCAAGGATCACCGAATACGGCTAGTACTTGTATGGGTGACCGACTGGCAAAATCGAACGCGGTCGAGCTTTCAACGCATGCTAAAAAGAAATAGTAGTTGTAGCGAACATTAACGACCACCTACCCTGTCGGTGCTGCCAAGTTCTCTAAGAAAATAATACCTAGATGAATCGCTCTGTGATATACGATGAAGGTGGTTATTACTTACACCAGCATCACTACAAGGTTGATATGATTCCGGATTGGAACAGATTCTGAACTGCCTAAAATGCAGCGATCCATTTTGTAAAACAAAACTGTAGATGTTTCAAAATACAATCACAAACGATTTAATTAAGATATGCCGTATTTTATATATCGTCACAGGCACTATTTACTTTATTTTACTCTCACGGTATACAATAAACGCACATAATTTGGCCGTGTATTTTATCTTAAACCCTACTCTGTTTTATGTTTTATGCTGACTAAATTGGATCCCTTATATTTAATGTAAAAGAGCAGAGAGTGTCCATGACAACCTAATAGATCATTGAATCGACCAATTTAATTTTTCCACTTCTCTCAGACATCAAAGTCCATTCATTACCGCAGGCGTTGTGCATAAGAAAGAAAACGTCGATTTTGACGAATAGCGCAGAGGTCATCGGGAAAACCTATCCTCTGATGAAAAATTGCCTGCTCGTTGAATGGGAGAATTTTATATGTAGAACTATTACTGAGAATTTAGGGTTTATGGGCATAAACCGCCCTTTTTTACCCTCATGGGAAATTGAACGTTTTAAGTATAAGATTGTTCCAATTTATTTTTATATTTGGTCTTTTAGTTTTTGTTGTATACAGAGCGTTAGGGTTTTAACTACAAATATTTTAACACTTGACCCATTTTGATTAAATAAGTCTTAAAAAACGTAATTATTATAAACATTTAATTATATCATTTTTAACGAAATTTCTATAGTTTTTTCTAAGTGAAATATCGCACCAATCTAAATTTAGAGAATTAGAAACGGATCTTCTATTTGATTTTACCTTGAAAATTCCTACTTAGAAACGGCAACCTTGCTGACAAACAAGAGGGCTGAACTCAACGAATATAACAATTTGAAAACGTAGCACCTAGCTTAGTTTTTTGTAAATAACTGCATACCGATTGAATACATAGTGTGGATTTTAAAAATGTATACAATTAATGTTTATGTAGACATTTAACTTATTTATGGATAATGTAGGGTATTCGAATGACAGATGCGTGTGTTCGTTTTACCTCCAAAGAGTACGGGACACGGGAAGTGTAAACGTTCGTCATAAGAATCGTGAACCTCAGAGAGACAAATATCACCTGAAAACGAGGAACATAGTTTAGCTCTACTGAAAGAGCACTCTGATGTGATGTTGGATTTTACTAATTATTACGGTTTATTTACAATAACCAGATTGTTTCTACTTTTTTATATAAGCACCATACTATTTATTAAATAATTAGTGCATACATCCCAAATAAATAATCAAAGTAAATTAATTGAATCTATCTCAAACCCACAGGTTTTTAATGTTTAAATAGGTAAAGAGATTAATCTTGTACAACAGAATATCAATGTTGCCATGTTGTCAAGAACTTATTTTAAACCATCTCCAAAATTAAATATTTTAAATTAAAATATCTCAAAAACTATTTAGAATTTACCGATGGTATACGAGAACTTTTTGTTCGAAATCATCCATACTAGATGTTAATATCATCTAGTATTGCTTATCACTTTTTTAGTTAATGTAAGGGTCTCTGCTCTATAGGTCATTATTGGTAGGATACAGTGATTAAAAACTTTTCTTTTTAAGCAAGTAGGTATATCTGATCTGAATACTTGCTTCAGATTTTCAAATGCTTTTTTGAAGCTCATTTGTTTGGTTATCTCGACCTAAACAAATCTCATGGCCAAGATATTTATAAGATGACACCTGTTCGATATTCTCCTCTCCTAAAGGAATTTCCGTGGTAGTGATCAGATTTGTCATAAACTGAAGTGTATTTCGTAGTATTTATTTTCAGTCGAATCGTTTTCAATATTTGTTGGAGCCTTTTTAGCAGTATATGTCTTTGTCGATCCTATCCTTGACGAGAACAATATTATATGTCATATTAATGCTAAAAAAGCTTCAAAAAACATCGAAAATGGTTGGACTGAAAATAAACATTACTAATACCCGGTTTATGATAAATCTGGTCAATACTAAAAAATATATTTTGGAAAAGGAAAATATCAAACAGGTGTCATCTTATAAATATCTTGGTCATGAGATTTGTTTGGGTCGAGATAACCAAACAAATGAGCTTCAAAGAAAAATACGTTTATCCTGGCCAACATTTGAAAAGCTGCAGCACTTTCCAGATCAGATATCCTTACTTGCTTAAAAAGGGAAGTTTTTAATCAGTGTATCCGACTAGTATCAGTCTATGGAGAAGAGACCCTTACATTAATTAAAAAAGTGATAAGCAAAATAAAGTATGCAGTGGGCTATGGAAGGATCAATTCTCATATCCCTTAAAGATTGGATTTCAAACATAGAAATAAGACAATTCTTAAATGGAGACCGCGACATGAAGCATACATAAATAGAGGGCGTCCTGTTACTAGATAGCCCGACGATATCAGAATGGAAGTATCAAACTGGATGCGGATGGCACAGAATCCGAACGCGTGGCATAGATTATGAGAGGCCTATGTTCCGCGGTGGACTCACTCATTTGGGCTATTGATGATGTTAATTAAAAAAAAAAGGAAAATCAAAAAGGATTTTTATAATGTTAAAGTATGTTGAAATTAATAAAATTTACAAATTTGGACATCTATAAAATATAATACAATTTAAAACCAGAACTTATTTAAATCGATGCGAATCTTAAATGTAAACCTATGTTGTCTCAATTTATTTGTTTGTACATACTCTCAAGTAGGGTGGTAAACAACTTTGGACATATTGTTTCGCCTTGTCCACTCCGGGTTTTATTCTGAACTTGTTTGTGTTTTCATGAAGTGTAACACAAGCTGTCGCAGTTTCATAAATGTTTTTGGTTACTGCGTTTTATCTACGATCAAGTCGAGAAAGTCAGAAAGAGCTTGCAGCATTTTCAGTCAGTGGTATCAAACGCCTTTTTATAATCTACGAATATAAGGATGAGTGGTTTATTATATTCCACGCATTTCTTAACCATTCCATATCCACGGCGAAAACCAGCCTGCTCGCGCGGCTGGTACCTGTCAACACGATAGTTTTTCAAATCGGCAATATCGCTCATTTTATGTATAAAGACAATAACAGCGTTGTGCCACTGGGTAGGGATCGTACTTCTTAAAAGACATGCATTAAAACGTTTTTGGATAGTGCATATTAAAGTTGCACCGCCTTCTTTAATCGATTCGTTAAATATCTCGTCGTGGCCTGGAGATCTCTTGTCTTTTATTTCGGAAGAAGACGCTGTTATTTCATCCAGTGATATGTCTGAAATATCCTCAGATCACACATTTTGATCTTTAAGTATCTGAATTACGTTGGCAAGCTTGGCATCTTTCTTATATAGTTCTTTTCAAAACTCCTCAAAGATCCTAACAACATCTTTTCTGTTCGATGTAGTTTTCGGTCAGTGAGCTTACATATATTTCTTTTCCTTTCAGTTAGCTTCCTCCCTAAGACTTTTAAACTTGTTATTTTCTATCCCCTGCGTTATATTCTGTTTGTTGTATCTTCTTATATCACTTCTTTTGTTAATTTGTCTTAGTGGAATGTAGTTCATCTGATATCTATCATACATCCCTCTTCGCTGGATCATGAGTGGTTTAGTGTTTTAACTGAGTTTATCTTCCTTGACATTAACCTTTTCGCCGAACATGGTCAGGTTGCTTACGTTTATTGGTCTTCTTCTATACTTTTTAAATGTTATAGATATCTGGTTATTTGTTCTTGATAGGCTTTTTCGTTTTTTAACGATGTCTATTGCTGTGATTCTTTCTTTCCATTTTGCTCTTTCGTTTCTTACATTTATATTTTTTTGCCGAAAACCAATCGAAGATCGCTTTCTATTGAAAATATGTTTAATACGGTAATGTTTTTGTTGTCAGTGATTACGAAGTCAATCTTGTTCTTGGCCGTCAGGACTTGCCAAGTCCATTTACGTTGAGGACCTTTTTTAAAGAAATAATTCAAGCCATAGAGTCCGTGCCGCAGTGCCAGTAGACATATGTTATTATTTTAACGGCAATTTTGAAGAACTTAGATTACCAACATATTCGTTAGAACATAACAATTTTATTAGTTTCTCAAATCATTTCAAATAATTTTGTGATTTTTGTCGAACAAAATTATATCGTTTTAAAAATTGCTTATAACGTTCAACCGTACAGTTGACTTAAAATTATGGAGAAAATTTAAAGTGTGAAGAGAATTATTAACAAGAAAATGGATCTGATCTAATATGATGGAACAAAGTGAAGGCTTGGTTTAAAAAACTACTTTTACATTTAACTTGGTGATGAATCAAGTGTGATATACGGATAAACTGGTAATATTTTTGTACGAAACGAATATGCCGTAACAAGATGGCGGCCTAACAAAAATGTTTAAAAAATAAATGTCAGAAGCTACTTACGTAATTGAGTTTAAAAACTTTACACAGAAATCATATTTGTGATAGGCATGGATTAGTAAAATGTTGGTTCAAGCCCAATATGGCGAAACACCATAGCTCTTTAATAAAATGTTTAAAAAATCGATGTAAAAAACTACTTATTTTTTTCACTTCAGTTAAGTTAAACCCTCTTTACTGACATTTTTTCACTACTCACTATTTATTTTTATCATAATTTCCACAGGAAATAACAAAGATTAAATAAATGATTTAAGGAGCTCTGCTGCTGGGCGAAAGTCAACAAATTTTATTAGTTCTACTGTGAAAACGACCTGAATATTAATTTATTCCTAAGGTATCTCAAAGGTAAATCGAAAAATAAATTTAGGATGAATAAATCGGCAACATTGTGTTTTGACGTGTTTATAGTACGTAGTACTCGAAGGCTTCCTACGAAATCCTACGGATACTTTAATATCTAATCGTTGTTTGATTTGCAGAATTTAGGATAATCTCTTTTATTGATTTTGCTTCAAAGAAGTGGATTGGAAACAGGGATTATTATTTCTATGTACTATTTACGACTGTAAAATAGATTTTTAACCCGTTTCTAGAAAGGTGTTTAGAAATTTTTGTACTCAGATTAGCAATATGACTTATAGTTTTAAAAGTACTGTGGTGGACTTTTTTAACTGATGGATACATTAAATTAATTGCTTTTTTATAAGATTTTTTGGCGGTTATTTTATCTACAGTATCTTTGTATCCATTGTTAACTGCTCTTTTTATTCAATTTAGCTCTCTGTTTTAATTTTCATGTGATAAAAGTTCGTTTAGAGGCCTGTGAATAAAGGAGTTAAAAGCTGCCATTTTTTTTGTGAGTAAGGATGACATGAACTATTATGAATAACAATATATGTGTGTGACGGCTTATGATAAATAAAGAAATCAGTTTTTTGTTTTTGTGTGCTATAGTTAGATCAAGAAAATGTATATATTTATTTTGTTATATTTCTGCGGTAAACTTACTTCTTGGATTAATTAATTGTCATTCTGTTCCTTTAAAACAAATAATATCATTAACGTACCTATACCCGTACAGAAAATTCTTATTTAAAGGATGTTTGTGTATTTTCTTTTTCTAAATTGTTCATAAAGATTTTAGCCAACAACGGCCTTATAGGATTTTCCATTATTTAGACCCTGATCTGACAGAAAAAATTCACCATTAAATTCGAAATAACAGACTGAAAGAGCATGGAAAATATCCTGTTTTATTACATAATTTACTTTATTTTATACTAGCAAATTTTCTATTTGTATTAATTCGTTCGGTATAATGCTTGGAAAGAGAATCTGATATCTAAAGATATAAACTCCTCATTTCTTCTTTTTGTTTTGAGTAAGCTTATTATTTTTTATTATTTTCCCTAATATATTGTTGATCTTAAAATTGATTTTTAGTACTTATATAGAAAGGTGTTTAGAAATGTTGGTGCTTAGTTCACCAATATGGGTTATAGTTTTAAAAGTACTGTGGTTAACGTTTTTAACTTATGGATAAACTAAATTAAATAATTTTTTATAATATTTTTTGGCGATTAATTTATCTACAATTTCTGATTTGTATCCGTTGTTAACTTATATTTGTTTAATTAAATTTAGCTCTTTATTATAATTTTCAGGTGATAAAGTTACGTTGGAAGCATGTGAATAAAGGAGTTAAAAGCTGATAATTTTTATAAAAGGATGACATGAACTATATTGTGAATAATAATATATGTGTGTGACGACTTATGATAGATAGATAAATCAGGTTTTTTGTTCTTATGTGTTATAGATAGATCAAAAAATGTATATATTTATTTTGTTTTATTTCTTCGGTTAACTGACTTCTTGGATTAATTAATTGCCGTTCTGTTCCTTTAAAACAATACATAATTATATCGTCAACGTAGCTATACCCATACAGAAAATTCTTATTTAAAGAATGTTCGTGTATTTTTTTTCTAAATTGTTGGTAAGAATTTCAGCCAAGAACGGCCTTACAGGATTTTCCATTATTTAAACCCTCATTTGACATAGAAACAGACTGAATGAAAGAGCATGTAAAATGTCCTGTTTTATTACAGAATTTACCTTATTTCCTACTAGCAAATTTTCTAATTCTATTAATTATTTCTTGGAATGCTAGAAAAATGACTCCGAACCTCTATAGATATAAATTTTTCATTTGGTGAGAGATTTTTTCATAAATTTCTTTTAACGTGTTTTAATCATTTTTTGAAAAACGTCTGTTGTTGCATTCTCTATTTATCATAAGCCGTCACAGATTTTGACCCTTGATTTTTGACCAAAACTTGATGTCAATCGTATGAGTTTTTAGAGCTATGACGCGTAAAGACAGTATTACAGACCTACAGACTGATGGAAATGGGAGAACATGTCTTCAAGGTCCAGGGACCAAAATCACAAAGATCTCGGAGGGTGATTTTTTCACGATTCAAATACTTACCCCTTACGAGGGAAGTAAAAAGACTTTACATAAAAAATAGTGACTTTGCAGCTAAGAAATTTGCTCTTACTGAAATACGACATGAAGTCGTGGAGCAGATACCAACAACGTTATTTTCATATACAGTCGACAATGTTTATAGTGTAAAACTCTTTATAGTGCAATTTTTTCAAGACCTAGAATATTTTAATGACATTTGATGTAAAAAGCCCTACATTTAGTGAATCTGTAAAATAGTGACACTCTATATAATAAAATTTTTACTGGAATTTTATGTATACATTTTTATACATTTATTCTCGGATTCCTATCAATAAATCAGTAGATTTCTGTGAGAGACCCGGTGAATAACCCATTTTAAAGAAACCCGGGGAAAAACCCATTCTATAGTCGAGGCTTAGTAATTTGCAAATAATTCAGGTTCAGTTTGTTTTTGTTTAAGAATCAAATAAGATGTCCAAGCCTGTTTGTAAGTATAGCTGAGAAAATTAAAGTTTTGGAGGAAATTGTAAAGGGTGCAAAAAATTAATATTGCTGCAAAATTTTATATTTCATTAAATTGCGTGTCTCTGATAAAAAAAAAGTATCATCAAGAAAACTAGTGTTCCAAGCAGTCGAAAATGAGTACGGGTTTGTTCTTATGCGGATATAAATGAAGCAGTTTTACGGTGGTTTTGAGTGGCCCGTACGCATCAAAACGTACCAGTATCGGGAAATTTAATAAAACAAAAGGCTCTACAATTTGCTAAATAATTTAACTGCGTTAATTTTCAATCTAGTGGAGGGTAGTTAAGTCCCTGGAAGACTCACAATTCAATTGTTTTCAAGACGGTGTATGACGAGAGTGCAAGCGTTAGTCAGGTGGACTGTGAAATTTAGACTGAAACTGTTTTAAAAAGTGTATTAAAATAGTACGAGCCAAAAAATGTTTTGGTTTTCGATTGTGATAAAACCGGTTTGTTTTTTAATTGTTTGCGAAATAAAACTTTTGCTTTTAAAAGTGATAATGTTTTGTTGTAGTAAAGTAAAGAAAAGGTGACACTTATGGTTGGAGCAAACATGGATGGCTCAGAAAAACTGAAATTACTGATCATAGGTAAAAGCAAAAATCCCCGTTATTTAGAAGGAGTTAAATCTCTGTTGTTAGATTACGCCAATATAAAAAGGCATGGATGGCTTCTGAGATTTTCGAAAAAGAGATCAAAGAACTGGACATGCAAATGAAATGCCAAAAGGGAAAGATGATGTTTATAGACAATTGTCTTGCATATCCAGTTACTGTAAGTAAAAAATTAACGAATATTGAATTGATCTTTTTGCCACCAAACATGACCTCCAAATTGCTACCTGGATCAGGGTATTATAAAAAACATAAAACATCATTACTGAAACATAATTGTTTACAAAATGGTTTGATTGATAACAACCTTCCAGTCCAAAAAATGATTACCTTTAAAGAGTGTATAATCGAAATCGTTAAAGTAATGAAAGTGTTTCTCAGAAAACTATAACAAACTGCTTTTCTAAAACAGGTTTTACTGAAAAAATTGATGAATGGGAAGAAGAAGACGAAATGGATCTCGCTACCTTAAAAAGACAATGGAATATTCTACAAAAGACTGCTACCGTCGACGCAGATTTTGTACTTAAAGATTCCTTAGAAATCAACAATGATGTTGGTACGACAGATCTCCCAACTGACCAAGATATAATTGACGATATGAAAAGTATAGAAGATCATGAAGAGGAAACTGAAATCGGGGAATGTCCTGCTAAATTTAGGGAAATTAAATAAGAAATGCATTTGACATTGTGCGAATTACTCTCAGGGGCCAGGAAAGTGTACCTGATCAAATATTTATGCATTTGAATAAATGCGAGAATTTTGTTGAGCAACATTATTTTTCAAAAGATAATAGCTGATTACTTTTCCTATTAGATAATATGTATGTTATTTAGTAATTTTTCCAGACTACACAAATTTTAATTGTAGTATGTACATATGTATTAACAGATTTTGTATTATTCTTTTTATTTCGTATGTAGTACACTCATAGATATAAGTATGTATTTAGCCCTGTACATACTATGCACTACATACATATTTAAACTTTCAAATGTTTTATGAAAACTTTTCGAATAATTCAACTTTGCATTTTTTTTTGTTGCTTGTACCTTATAAAATACAAGTAAATGTTTACCAATATAAAAACATACCTAGCAATTTATACGGATTTTTTCTTTATATAGTGAAAAACTTTCTAGTGAAATTTCGGTCAACATTTTGATCATTCACTATATAGAGTGTCGACTGTACATATACTTTTAGCGTGTAAATCGTAGTTTATTTTTATTACCGACATTTCTTTTTCTAATATATATAAGCTGAACTTCGTGAAGTTAATTTTTGCGCCTGCTTTGCGTATTATTCATCCCAAGTTGATTGTAAACAGCAGTCTCATATAGTTCTATTTTTGTGTACCTAACATTATATCATGAGAATGAGAATTATAAAAATTGTTACTATTATTATTTTATTAATTAATTAATCAAGTTTCTTCATAGCTCTAGTTCTATTATTCTTAAAGAGTTCAGTAGGGTCTATTTTTTCTCTGTAGAGTCTACTTTCAATAATATTCTATATACTTTATCATCTGGGGCAACTGGACAACTTTGAACCATAATCCATAAATCTCTCTATTTCTGATTGTGTAATGTTTCTTGTCTCTGAGAACTGCTTTAAAATTAGAATAAGAAAAATCACGGTCAACGTACGATCCTGGTGGATCGCGTACAAGGAAGTGCTGTCGACTAATCATGCACGATTTAAAAAAGATGAGTATACTGCACGGCCACCAGTGGTTTAATATTTGGCATCAGCATTCAAACTTTAAAGCCAAAATATAAATTTTAAAGAATATACCAGGTATACACAACATCTGTTTGATATGTCCCATTGCTCATATTCAACCGTACGACATTTTAAAATTTTTTAACGCCATTTGGGCAGTCAACATTTCCAAATGTGATCGAGCGTCTACAATTATTGTTAGGTCACCATTGAGCGACTACTAAAAAATTACCATAATAATTCAGACCGGAATGATGCTTGGTCCTGCTCCAACGCGCGTGTTGGATGCTGTGAGCGTTAATTGCAATTATCAATTTAAAACTATGTTGACATAATTTACTTTTTTTTTAAAGTTCGATTGTGCACGATCTATCTCTGTGAATGCGGCCTCGTAGGCGTTTTTGCTGAAAGGGAGTATTTTATAGTTTGAAATATGAAGAAGCCGCTGAGAATTCTGCTTCTTCATGTATAGTGATTACGACAAGATATCGTCCTTTTTAAGTTAAGGGAAAATAATTTTTGCTCATATTTAAAACAACCCAAAAGTAAATTCTATCATTGCCGTCTTCAAAAATCATGATGCCAAACCGGAAGATATTGCAGATACTGAAGATTCTGTAGTGGTGCACTTTATTGTGTACAATTTCTGTAAGACGAAGATGAACAAATGTTATTAGTGGAATAAAATTTTTATTTAAATTACATATTGCATCAAATATATTCTCTTTTAGTACAGTATATTTTCGAGATCGATTTACAAATGAACTTTAACCTTGCTTACTGATCAAGGCTAAATTGATTCGTTATTAAGCTACGCGGTGTTTTCGAAAATTGACATTTGTGATAGGATTCTGTATCTCGATTATTATTGGTAATAAAAGAAAAAAGCAAATTGCTGCTTTATGTAGCTTTTTTTACGTAGAATTCAGTGGCGTTCTTTTTTTTCTGTCTACTTCAGTTTTTGACATATGACAAAGTTATGTTTTTTTTTTCAAGAGAACATGCTGTTTTGAACGATACCAAACACTTAGTGTCTGCAAAATACCCATTTTTTAATTTGATTATTTTTTTATATTTTCCATGTAAGTGCATTTTAAACAACACAACAAAGTAAATCCATTTAACGCTTTGGATGCTAGTCTGATTTAACTTTAAATATTTACATAAAACTAATAACAACATTACATTACACACAACAGATAACAAACATAAATACCAATAAAATCAATAAACCTCCAAACTATTAATCCTAAAATACAGAAGCAATAATAATTCTAGTACCTAACAAAAAAGTTTAACATCAACTTATCTTCTATTTTCGAATTGGAGACCATTATTCGCCAAGCACTCTCCGCAGCGCTTCTCAATAGTCATAAGAGCATTGAATATATCTAATCGCGACATTTTTCCCAAACTACCACTGAAACGGGTTTTTAATTCTTGAATAGTATTGCTCTTATTTTTGTAAATGATATTTTCTAAGAAACCCGGAAAAAATAAATCTAATAACGTAAGGTCAGGCGTCAAGTCATTCCTACCTCACCACTCATTGGGAAAATGTCGATCTAAAAACTCAGCTGCTCTTCGGGCATTATGACTTGGAGCGCCATCTTGCTGGAACTGTTATTCAGGCCTTGGATATTCGGTGTCAGATTTTCCTGAAGAATTTCAATATCGCTCTCAGCTGTTAAATTTTCTTCAAAAATCGTGTAGCACAATATTCGTGCATTATATAGGGCATACTACACATTAAATCTAAAATGACCCTGTGATGTTCGATCGACGGTAGTGTGTGGATTTTCATTAGCAAATTATTATGGCCTTTGAATATTCCATCGCTAGATATGCACTTCATATATCCATATTACATTTCTGAAGAAATTATTGTCCATAAGCAAAATTTCTGTCTACGTTCTGCGACCCCTGGATGTAAAGTTTGAACCTTCCTATAGCAATACTGATGAAATTTGGACTTATTCAGTATCTTCTTATTTTTTTTTTCTGTTGACGCCTATTTCGTCTCTAATCTGCCTCGAAGATGAAGTTGTATTTGGATTGTGTTTATTACTTCTGTTTCATTATTTTCTTTTCTTTGACTTTGGCCTTAACTTCTGAAAGTAGATACATGCTGCTTGAGATTTTTCTCCAGTCGTTAAAAAATATCAGCATTGGGCTGCCGTCTTTCTGGTTAGTTTCTAAAATATAGTTCTGACACAGCAATACTGTCTTGGACTCAATATAACTCTCTATATTACTGAATTTTTGCATATTATCGTATATCATGTTTGCGGATTTTATCGGAATGTGTAACTCAAACATTTGACTGTCAAATATTGGAAAAAGTGGTGTTAAACAATTGTTTCCAAAGCCTATTCGATATAAACAAGTATGCGTGAGCTCCGTAGTCAATTCGACTCTAAGCAGGCTTTTAACATATTGTTTGTTTTACATTTTATGTTTTTAAACGTGCCATTTGATTTCAGGAATGGTAGTTAATCAGATTAGTTCAAATAGGTTCTGAGGAAAATGAAATAGACATAAGGAGGGAAGGTAATAGTTAAAAATCCCAAAAATTGATTGAAGTAGGTTATTTTTGGATCTATTTAATTATTTTATCAAAGGTATTATTAAAAGTATGTGTAGTATCTTCAAATATGTTATCAAGTGGTTTTTGTAGTTATCAAACAAGACGTTTAATCAATAATCGCCTCCAAAGATATAAATAAAAGGCTCAGTTGCTGATTATAATTAAAAAAATATTTTTTTACAAAAACTCAAACACTAAGTATTTGATACAGTCCTAGTCGGTAAGGCAATTTAATTTCCAACCAACTAAAAAAAAATATACAGGGTGTCCAAAAACATAACTTTATGTCATATCTCAAAAGCTGGAATATGCGGAAAAAAAGTAATATCGCAACTAAATTCTATGCAAAATAATATTAATTAATTAAAATTAATTAAATTAATTAATGGTAATTCTATTACCAATAATAGGCGAGATTGACCAATTTTCGGAAACGTAGCTCGATAACGAGTCAAGTTAGGCGTGATCAGTAGGCATGGTTAGAGTTCATTTGTAACTCAAACTAGAAAATGTGCAATCAGTATTCATGTAGCACCTACAGTTTTGTCAGCTCCTACGAAAATGCGCCACCCTGTACACAAGATTCCGCCCTAAAGTTCTAATAAGTTGTCATATCAGCTTAGAATATTAGAGAAGATCATTACGGTCTACTAATTCTTGTGTACGAAAGTCAGGTATGACATGTATGTAACGAAATATGCCAAATGCACACTTTTTATTTAGTTTAATATTTCACGTGATCCACTAACTTATTCATAATTTAACATCAGTTAGAATTCGTGGTATTTATATTACTAATTTTGATACGTTTTGCAGTAGTTGTTATATTGTCACGTTTTGAATAAATTTATTTCCTCGGGAATGTTACATTAAAACTTACGGAATAGTGTTTTAAAATTTTATATTTAAAACTTTTAATGCGATTTCTATAAATGAAACTTGTTACCTAGTTCCCAGGATATGTTTTTCCAAGTAGCAATTTAAACTTCTAGATATGTGAAATTCAAAGCAAAATCAAGGAAAGCAGTCAGCATGAATTTAAATTGTTTAGGCAAAAATAAAAAAATTGAGAAAGTGAACAAACTGCTTGCGGTTTAAGCGGCTGGAAATCATTTTATGTATATTTTTTAATACAGTCTTATACCGAATATACAACTACTAGCCACCCTGATACTTCTATTATTCCTATTAATTGAGAAATTTAGTCATGCCTATACTGGGCGCTATACATGACCGCTTGCGAACTGTCGCGTGTCGACGGCAGGTTACTGCATCAGTCACAAATAGGACGTCTAAAACAGGACTTTAAATTGACAGAATGTACGAATGACAAGATTTTTCAAAGTGGGACCAAGCATATATTATATTCTGACATTAATATGATATAACTATTTATAATTTAGAAACTTTCGAGTTACAGATAGGTATTTAATATTATGGACTTTTGTAGTTGTAGGTGTAGATGATTATGATAAGAACTTTCTAACATTTTATTGTTGATTTGATGGTATTACTCTGATGGTCGGTGTTCCATTATCTTTTTTTGCGTGTTTGACTTGTATAGAATTGAGATTTCGATTAGGAAATTAGTTTTATTTAGACTAGCAGGTCCGGTAGAACTCGTTTTGCATTTTCTGTTAGATGGCGGGATGAGTTTCCAGTTGAATTATGAGAATATGGGGCGCATTCACCACATCTCCCAGAAACGTTATGGAAGAAAAACATCTTGGTTTTATAGAAATAAAAACGCAATAAAACAATACAAAAAATAGTGTTGAAATGTCTCGGTAACCAGATAATCACTTAAAAAAAATATGTAAATTGATGCAGTATAACTCTCTCACGAACTTGCTGAAAAATCTGGCTTAGATTTAAATATATAGATTTTCTTTTATCTCTATGATGGATCAGTTCCAGTAGAGCTTGTGCGTACCATTTTCGAGATTATTTTGTAATGTCTATTTGTATATGGGTAGGTGTTGTTCTATAAACTCCTATTTTATGACTGTTCTTAATGAATATATTTGGATACATTGTCATGACGCTTCACATACTCTGTATTAGCCATTATTGTGTAGCCTTATGTTATGTGGTCTATGGAATTGAGTTGTTGATCACATAGTCTACACTTGCCCATTACTAAGTTAGTTTGTTTGATAATATGCTTAATAGAGCACCTTGTTGCGCTGATCTGGTCCTGAAGGGCTGTCACGAATCCCTCTGTCTTACGAAATATATCACTTTTCTCATCCATGAATTTGAGGTTTGTTTGTCTAAGTGTTACGGATCTAGGTAATGGGGAAGTTTTTTCTGTAGTGCCTTTTCTTTCCATTTTTATATTTTTAACTCTGTTGATATTATTTCTTCTGTTGGATTGTATGTTATTAATAAGAGGCTCATCCAGCCTGTCTCAGCTCTTTGTACGAAATACGTTTTTAGATTGTCTATTTGGGTATAGCTCATGTTTCTGATGTCTATGAAACATGTTTCTTCTTGTAAATGTGGTGATTTTTTTGTTTAATAAATATGTCAATATCGATATTACCTTGATTGCTGTTTATATTGGTGCTGATAATTATGGGTTTAGTATTTGTGCTAGCCTGCCTTTATATTTTTTCCGTAAATTCTCCTTGATTGCAGTATTCGCCTAATTCTTTCATTGCATCTAAAATATTCGTAGTGATCTGCGGCATTCATATTTTCTATGTACTTGGGTCAGAGTTTAGGTTGTAGTTTTCTTGATTTGTTTGCTTGCCTTAATAATTCAATTATTTTGCATTTATTATTTTTATTACTATAATAATAATAATTGTTATTATTATGAGGGAAAAAATCCAATTCAACAATTCTTGGGCTTCGACCCACCCAAAATCGTCACGCGGAAAACCATTTCGTACTATAGGCACTTCTTGCGTCCTCTCGGTGAGTGGTCATCGGCAAAACTCCTCTTTCTCAGTAAACGAAGAGATCCAAAAACGACAACTTTCTGCATCCATGGGTCCAACCATGAAGCCGATTAATTTGACTCTATAATCGGGATTGAACCTTCTCAGTTCGTCCACCAATTGGATGTATTTGACTCGCTTCTTTAACAAGTATGTTGGTACCCGCCGAATACAAAGTTGAACGTTGATCGCTCTAGTTTGTCCAATAGAACAATGTCTGGCTTGTCGTCTTGCTAAAAGTAGTGGGAAAAACTTAGTGTTTATCAGTTTTTGATATAGCCTCATGTAAGGGATAGTTTTTGTTTTGGAAGTAAGTTTCCAATAGATGTATTTGTTTAACATGAAGTTAAGGTATGTCTATCAATCCTCTTTCTCCTTCCTTTCTACTTATTTTTACTCTTTCTATGCATGAGTTTGGAATAAGTTTTCTGTAATTTACAAATTGGGTTCTTCTTAGTATATTTTTGTTCTCTAGGTTGGCTGAATACATCGTTAACATTCAAAAGGAGTAGGTAAGTATCGGGGTTGCAAAGTATTAATCGCTTTAAATAGGTTCTTCGAATTGAATCTGAATTTAAGTAAAAGGTCTAGGCAGTTTTTATATTATTTGATTAAATTTTGTTTGGTTTTAGTGGATTCCTAGATATTTATATAAACTGCTGGCTATAAATAGTGCATCAAGATTTTTTTTAGATAGTTTAAAAGTGAATAGTTCAATTACGAAACGATATCCAGTTGCGGTTTTTAGTGTAAGTTTGGCTAATCTGTTGGTTAAGTGCTTCTCCTTGAATGACTGCATATGCGAATGAAAAACAGTACAGGGTGTCCTATTTTGGGTATTTTTGCGGGGTATCTCCCTTATTTTTATAGACAGAAAGTTTCGGTTTTCGCGGCAGTATCTCAACTATCAGATAACTTATCGAAAATGTGAAAACTGTTTCTTATATAGCTATTCCCGTAGAACTCAATTCCGCCTTCGAAATTAGTATACAGGGTCAGGTCAAAAAGGTATTGGACCCTACTTTATTTTTTAAATGGAACACTCTATATATTTATAGACTATAAAATTTGTCTTTTTTTTACCTTTTCAAAAATATATATTAGTATGCACTTTTTCTCAGAAGCACGCGAATAAATGACAATTTTATGAAATTAGATGCATAATTTAATAGTAGGCTATGGTATTGTTTATGACAGCAAACAAAAATAAATATCAAATATTTGTTTAATCGGTCAACTTTTTTGCCTCTGACCAAAATAATCTTTGACTAAATTAAAAAAAAAAAACAATTTTCAGCAATTTTTCAAATTTTCGTTTGTTTGCAATATACATTTTTTCTACGAGGATTTTGATGTTTTTATTCAAATGGAGCCTTAACTTAGTAACCTGTATACAAAAGAAATCTTTATAACCAAAAGTAGTTATACCTTCATTATTAGTGTTAAGAAGTTTGAATTACAGGGTGTGAAAAAAAGTTAGTTAGAATTTACAAAACACTAATTTAACGTATTCTATAGAGCTTACTATAATTCGCTTTTGGAGATATTCAGGCAGAATGGAGTTTTTTGCCGAAACGGTTTTTTAATTTCTACTCCAGCTGTTTTTTTTTTTGTTTTGAAATAGGGTATTCGTTTTTATTACAAAAAAGTTATACAGAGTGTTATTTAATTGATGGCAGGGCGTAATTTTTAACTCCATTTTAGGGCTAAAAATTAATATTAAACATGTTTCCGCAAAGCCTTGGTTTTTGAGATACAGGGTGTTAAAATTGTATTTTTTTTAGTTTTTTTTTTCATGGACTAATAAAACGGCTAGAGTGAAAAGAAAACAAACGTTTTGGCAAAAATGTCTTCAGTGCGCAAAAGTTTTATCAGAGACAGTATTTCGTAACTTTCTTATAATTTATTATGTTTGTGTTGGAAAGTTCTAGCTAACTTTTGTCATATCCTGTATCCATAATTCTTACTACTAATCATAACGGTATAACTATTGAACATAAATTAGGTACTAAAGGTTTGTTTTGTATACAGGTTGTAAATTTAACGGTCTACTTGTATGAAGGTACCACAATTTTCGTGGAAACACTCTCATGTTGCAAATAAACTTTAACTTCAACAAAGATCATTTTACGTATTACTGTTTTTAAACTTTGATAAAAAAAATCTTGATGCACTATTTATGGCCAACAGTTTATTTCATTTTTTTCCATTTGTTTTAGTATTTGGTTCTTCAATGCTTCTTTTATTTGTTCTATTATCAATTTTTCTTGAATATGTCTGTAAAAATCATATCTTTTATTTTAAGCAGTATTTGAAGTTGTGATTATGTTGAAGCATATATCTTGATGTCGTCTATATACATCAGGTGACTAACTTTGTGTAGACAATTTCCTTGTTCTTTTATTTTATATCCATGTGGCATGTTCTTTAGAGCATTTGATAATTGATTACAACACATACAGAACTAAAGTACACTTAAAGAATCACCTTGGAATAATCCTCGTTTAATACTAATATAATCCATTTTTATGTGAATTGTGTTGTACTCTCTCTCTATTTTTATTAGTCTATTTTCGTTTCTTTTTTATAAGTTTCATATAGGACCATGTCAAAAGCTTTTTTGTAGTCTATGTAAATAATAGAAATATTTTGTTGTTCTTATTCTTCTGGTTTCATTCTTGTACTATATGTTATCATTTATTCATTACACCTTTTGCATTCTCTTTGTACTTCAGTTAATATTTATCTAAATGTTTGTCGATTTTATGCGTTATAAACTTATGTGATTATTTTATAAGTATTGGGAGACAGGTTATTGTTCGATAATTTGCAATATTTAATTGTTTTTTGACTCAATATATGTTCTTCCTTCAGTAGTAAATTGCAGTGTTACTTCTGGGCGCTGAATGATTTTATTAATCTATTTAGTGATGTTTTTGTATATTGCAGTGTCTGGAAATTTCTAATTTTGTGTTTTTCCTATTGTCGTAACAAATTTTTCTTCGATTATAATGTATTCTGATTTTTCTGTCGAATCTCAATACTTTTTTTAGTTCTTTTTCAATACATTTTACTAGATTGTTATATTTGTTCAGATTGGATTATGTAAGGTTTCTATTTAATTAAGTGAAATTTTGTTACGGAATTGATTTTCCTTATTTATATTACGTTGAAAAACTCCTTGCTAATGCTTCTTGCAGAAAAAAAATGATATGATTTTGTGAACGGGATAGATTTCAAAAGTTGTGATTTACCTCCCCTCTCAGTATTGTAAAAATGGGGGTTTTTGGATTTAAATGTGTCTAAGCAAATAACTTAAATTTGCATATTGAGGTAAACATTATGGTTTTTTAAAAGATTCTCAAGTTGTATTTTCTTTATAATGATACAGGGTTTCGCAAAAAAAACTACATCAATAGTAGAATAAAGTATCCCTAAGGAAGAGTGGCTGGGTAAAAAGTGAAGCTCAATTTTAGTAAAAAAAAATCTTTATTTTAACGCAAAATCACAGACTCATAACACAGTTACCTTTTAATATGTTGTTCAAGTAAAACTTCTTAAGCTATACCCTATACCTATATCTAATCTGTTAATTATTCTATATCTATTAAGAGCCAAAATATTGATATAAAAGAAATTCGTTTTTACAAATTACTACTTCTTGAGAGAAATGTCCCTAATTTTTCTTTGGAATTAATTATATTTGTTCGTATGCAAATTAGTTTTGGCCCCACTGTGGTGTATGAGCCATAAACCAACGAAACATTCTAATATTTGTTGAAATATGTTAAAATATATGATACAATTATTTTTCCACTCTGTAAAAGACGAGCTTTCACGATTTAACAAAATATGCAACTCTCTACCTTTTTGAAATGAGGTATAGTTGCCAATTATCATTTTCATATTTTTCTTATTGGCGTTATCTTAAAATTTGTCTATTTGTTTTGGAGAAACAAAAATGATTAATAACGAATTCAACTAATTGTAGGATCTAGGAACTTTTCTGTAAGTTTTTAAAGCAAGAACGACTTGAGATCTTTCATGTTACCACGCTAAGGTCACTTGTGACATTATGTTTTCCTTAGCAATAATACTCCGCATCCAATTTTTTTCTAAATAAAATACCTAAAAATCTCTCTTTGTTTAAACCCCACGCTTACAATGACGCCACTCTTAAATACGTAAAAAACCACATACAATACATCATTAGAGATATTTACCAATGCACAAACTGCAACTCTGGAACTTTTTTAACAGTTTAAAATTTCACCATTTTTGGGCATTCAACACGAACACAACTTTTAAACCCTAAAGTTCTGACAGCTAAATAATAAAAAACTCCTTTTTAGCTACTTGTTATAAAATATTATTACTAAACTAATAAAATATGAAACTAATGTTATTATTTTATTAGCCTAGTATATTGATCAAATTGGCGCAGTGTTTAAAAAAAGTTAATTTCCGGCAATACTGATCTCCGTTTATTAAAATAATAATCTGTTTATTGCGAAAATACATTTTCATACATCTACGCTGTGGCTAAACTTGAAAACAGGCACGTCAAAACGAGACATCAGCGCTGACGATCAAAACTGGCCATATGCTCTAAACAGCACAGGTTTCAGTCCATAAATGAAACACAATATGGGATATACCTAAAAACTAAATGTTCAAATTTTAAATTAGTATTCACTGGACAGCAGGTTTTTTTTATAATTTAGGTGAGTAGTCATTGTCCGTAATTTCTTCTTTGGATCCAAGGTAATATCATATTAAAAAACTGAAATATATGAATATCTCTCATTTTCTATTTCCAGGTTTCGCATCCGGAAGTTCTGTGTAAAATTGAGTTCATAATCTCTTGATAGCACAAGTTCATCTATCAAATAGATTCACTATATACTTCTACCAAATCAATATCACAGAAAAAAAAACGTTTTTCTTTTTGATAATGTCACGAAATAGAAAAAATGTTTTGTTTAGATTTCTTGGATCTCGCAAAGCTAACACTGTTGCTTTGTATTAGCTCAAGAATATTGAACTTAACACGGCAGGCAGTTCAGTACAATTAACTCAGGAAATTGAAGGCCAATCTCAACTAGTGCAAAATTCTCCTCAGGATTTGGATGAAAATTTCCGGTGTGCTATGAGCCTATACAATCCAAAGTAGGCCCCATTTCCACTATAGATATAGGAATGAACATGTATCCATTTTTTATTGAACATTCAATCGATTAGGATTAAGGTTAAAGAATTGATATAGTTGTAGTAACTGAACACTGGCTGAGAGAGAGTCACACATGGCGGTACATTTATTATATCACCTGATAATAAGAGATATTTATTCGAATGCAGCAATAAGTTTTATGGGCTTATTATTGAGAGAGAATGTGAGTTTTCAGTTATTGCATTAAAATCTAAAAAACTGTATATAATATTCATCTATTAATCAAGTTCACTTGACTTCTTGGCAAATCTTTATTTTCTGTTAAGTCGTTTTCCAACTGGTGCAGGAATCCTGTTGACAGGAGATTTTAACATACATTTTAATGATAACAACTACGCGGCCACTTTAATACGTAAGAACCTCTTAGAATAATACCTTCTTAATATGCATAATGGACGGTATTGTTGGTTTATTTAATGTTATTACTGAATCGAGGTATTGTTGGTTTATTTAATGTTATTACTGAATGCAAAAAGATGGAACGCACTTATGGCAGAGTTTTTAGTACTAGTAACTACAATAGTTTTCGTCTTGAGTGTAACAATTTTGACTGGACTAAATTATCATTCCCTCTTAAACTAATAAGAAAAAAACATAAAAACCTTGCGATGCAAAGAGAATAAAAATATCATCTTAAGACTTAAGATTTTCACATTATATTCGCAAATTTTTACAAGCAGTGAATTTTTTTGGAACTATAAGAACTATAACTTAAGATTCTTACATTACATTCATAAATTTTTACCATTCATAAATTTTTACAAGAATTTTTTTGGAACTATTTTCATTGTCACAGAAAAATCTATAGAAGTGTGAATCGTATGGCAAAACGGTCTTATTATAGCGACAGATTAAGTGGCTCTAATAACAAACAGAAAGAAAGTTAGGCTCTTCTCAAAGAACCAGAACACAAAAATTGGATACCCTTATGAACTGGATCCTAACTTAATAAATCCAAACAATATCAAATTTTGTTCTAGAAGTTCTTAGTAAGGCTATAAATACAAACGGGTGTGTTTCCAAATATCTTAAAAAGAGCCAAAGTTATATCACTGTATAAGAGCGGCGAGCCTGACCAGGTGTCAAGTTTCAGACCTATTTCTTCATTGCTTGATTTCCTAGGTTGGTTAAAAAATAACGGTGTCTTTTATGGAAAGAAACACTGTCATTAATAAAGCCAGTTTGGTTTTCAAACAAATATAAATACAGGGGATGCAATTTATCGGTTCCTTGAAAATGAAGGATGGCACGTGAATGGCGGTGAAGTCACAGCGGCGGTATTTTGTGACTTGGCCCAGGCTTTTGATGGTGTGAGTCGAAAGCTTTAGAGTTGTGAGATTTGGGATGTTTGCCTGGAGTGGTTTAAATCATATCTCGAAGGTGTTTGTAGGGTCATCGGTTTATGTAAATGATATAACATATGTTGATGCTAAGGGATTAACGCAATCCCGAGATTGTGTTACGGAATCGCATTTTGGTAACCGGGGTCTGTTTGAAACTATTTTCAGTTTACAAAAATGTGCAATCAGATATTTCTGTAAGGCAATACCGTGAGAACCTTGTAGACCTTTTCTCATACAGCAAATAATACTGAAACTAACATCGCTGTTCATTATGGAAACAGTTAGCCTGGTGTCCAAGAACAAAAATGCATTGTTAAACATCAACCAAGCTTATCTTTCAAGACAAATAGGTGATATGCCACTTCCAATTCCTCCATGAAAGAGTTAGAAATATAGTCAGATAAGGCCTATTATGTTCTTTCTGAGTATTTTCTCGACAGTTTTGAGTTACTCTATGTATATAAATATATATTTTTGTTTTTTTATGTACTGAGTATTTATTTTAATTTGTCCCCGGAATTATAGCGCATAGTTCTAAATTTTATTATGTAATAATCTGTATTTATCTCTTACTTTAGGTTAATTTAGCCTGTTTTGCTTGCCCAGGTATAGAGCCATATTATAGTGATTTTAATTAGTTCTTACATAGTTTTTTTTTTGGATTTGTTCTAACATTGCTTTATCAATAGGATGTTTGTATCTAGCTTTTTTTTATAAATTGATTAAACATGTAAATGTCATTTCTGTTTTTGCGCATGCTTTCTTCAGGATATTCCGGTATCGTTTTGTAAAATGGCTTCACTATTTTTATACGACGTTAATGACAATTAAGCTCTATCCCCTCTTATAAATGTCTGATGGCAACGACACTCTCAAGCTCCGTCTTTTTGACCGGAGATATCTGAAATAAGAGAATGTTCCTCTACGAAGTAATACGAATGCTCTAGGACAATAATATTAATAATAATAAAAACCAAAAAATCATGAGCAATGAGGAGGCACGAGTAATAGAACCACCGACCAAACAAGAGATCACAGAATACTGGAAAAGTATTTGGTCAGAACCGAAACTACACAATAATAACGCTTCATGGATTAAAGCGGAAGAAGACAGACACAAGTGCTTAGAGGAACAAGAGGACTTTGCAATGCCAACACAAGAAGTTGCGAAAACAATCAAATACACGCATAACTGGAGATGCCCTGGAATAGATAACATTCATAACTTCTGGTACAAACAGTTTACCTCCACACATGAAGCTTTCACTCGCCAAATTAATTAAATTATTTTAAAAACTAGCACATTCCCCAGTTTTCTCACCCAAGTAAAAACAAACCTTAAATCCAAAAATTCAGACAATAAGGATCCGTCAAATTACCGACCTATTACGTGCCTTTGAACCCGATATAAGATCATCACAGCCACAATTACCAGGAGAATAGAACAACATCTAGCACACAAAAACATTCTAGCGGAAGAACAAAAAGGGTGCAGGAAAAACAGTCGAGGATGCAAGGAGCAGCTCATTATAGACAGCGTCATCATGGAACAAACCAGGAAAAATTATAGAAACCTTCATACTGGTTACATAGATTATAAAAAAGCCTTTGATTCGATACTCCACAGTTCGCTAACCAGAGTACTAGAATTATATAAAGTCAATAAAAACATCAGGCAATTTCTTACGCAAATCATGAGTAAGTGGAAAACTAAAATCAACATGAGAACACAAAAAGAGCACATAGAAACAGAAGAGATCTACATCAGACAAGGTATGTTCCAGGGAGATTCACTCAGCGCTTTGTGGTTCTGTCTCTGTCTCAATCCACTCTCAAACACACTGAATAACACAAACTTCGGATTCCAAATTAAACACCAAAAAAATAACCTACGCAAAATAAACCATCTCTTGTACATGGATGACATAAAATTATATGCAAGGACAAAGGCACAGCTAAAGGAACTCCTTAAAATCACAGAAACGTTTACCCTGAACATCAACATGGAATTTGGTATAAGTAAATATAAGCTACTTTATATCAACAAGGGACAATGGAAAGACCACCCAACGGAGGAAACATATACAATCGCTAAATAAAAAACAATTTTACGAATACAGAAAATTCTTCCACAACAAACAAACTAACCTCCACAAGGCAATAGTGAAGGCAGACAAGAATTATACACCGCTCGACCTGTCTCAAACGAGCCACGCAGCAGACGCACACAGTCACATCCAATCACGACTAGAAAAGATGAACACACACATGAACTGGTCTGAAAAAACACAGATACCACATAAAGCAAGACCATATACATAAAAAGCTTTCATATACGTGGTTACAGGAAGGGCAGCTGTTCCCTGAAACAGAAGGCTTTCTGCTTGCCATCCAGGACAAAGTCATAGCAACCAGAAATTACCGAAAGCACATTATCAAGGACACAACCATTGAAGACGAGAGGTGTAGGAGATGTCGCCAGCAGAGAGAAACGATCGATCACATAACGAGTGGATGTAGAATAATGGCCGGAACTGAATACACCGCAAGACACAACTCAGCAGCGAAGGTCGTTCATCAAGCATTAGCAACAACATACAAACTAACAGAGAACGCAGACCCTTACTACCACTACCATTATTCACCAACATCTATACTTGAAAACGAAGACTACAAGCTCTACTGGGACATTGACATCCACACAGATAAAACAATCCCCGCAAATAGACCCGATATCACCTTTCAATCCAAAAACGAGAAAATCACTTATTTAATTGACATGGCTGTCCGCAACGACGAGAACATCCAAATGAAATATAGTGAGAAGATCGCCAAATACACCGACTTGGCAATGGAAGTAAAAAGGCTGTGGAAACCGGAAAGAGTCATCATTGTTCCTCTCGTCATATCAGTAACAGGTCTCACCCCAATAACGTTTACACTTCATTTGGCTCAATTCGGACTTAATACAGACATTCACTGCAACATTCAGAAATCGGTCATTTTGAAAACATGTAGCATAGTTAGATCATTTCTTAATACACAATAGTTGTTTTTTTTCCATTTCCTTTTTTTTATTTTTATTTTTTGTACTGACTTGGTATAACCCATCAGTATAAAATACAACCACAGGAATACTGTGAGACAAAAAGTCATAATAATAATAATAACAATAATAATAGTAGTAATAATAGTAATATAAACTGACCCTGTGAGAATAATAACATTTTCGCAGTTCGAAGAACAGTTAACAATTGACACTGTAATCATGAGGCATGCATATCAGAAAAAAACGTAATGTGAATACTGGCTATATGGACTATTCAAAGGCCTTCGACTTTATACCACACAACTGGCTCTGGAAGGTTTTGTATATATACAAAATACACCTTCTATTTTATCTAATGAAAACGTGTAAGGCGACGCTAAAAATAAACTCGACAGTTGTTGGGGACGTACGTATGCGTTCGATTTTTCAGGGCGATTCGTTGAGTTCTCTGTTTTTGCCTCACCCTAAACCCACTATCCACCCTACTGAACAATACAAAAATTGGATACAGGCTTCGGCTGAGAAACAGAACCAAATTTTGTCACCTTCTATATATATTGACGATCTCAAATTATTCGCTTAATCTAAGCAACATCCCTAATTCAGACAACCCCAAAAGAACAAACTTATAAGTACTTGGGTATCCATCAAAGCAAGAATATCTTTCATGCCAAAATAAAAAAAATTAGTTCAGGAACAAGTATATCTTTCATCTTACTAAACTCCTGAACACCAAGCTAAACTTTTGGTGTAACTAAATGGAAGAGTACTGACCTTGAAGACCTGGATAGGTTAACGCCCGTGAAGCTCATTAAGTTCTCATTTCATCGCACAAATTCAGCAATTGAACGCCTTGATACGTCGCGAAGAGTAGACCGAGTAACTTTAAATATAACGCAACTTTGTAAGTGGCATGTTAGGAAAATGCGTCAATATTTGCATGGACACCACTATTCTAAATTATTGAAAATCAGAGAGGCTGATGAAGGCTTCACGCCACTCTACCTAAATACTCATAACGAAAACATACCTTCAGTAACCAATGTGTTTCTAAAGAGGGGTTAATTACATCCAGCCACTGAGGAGTTTATTACGTCGATTCAGGATAAAGTCATAAGAACAAGAAACTATAAGAAGAAAATTTGAAGCAAGATGTAGTTGATCGGTGCAGGAAATGCAATCGATACAGTGAGACTATAGAACATAATATTGGTGTGTGCAGACACAACCAAGTTGCTAAAATCATTCACGTCGAGTTAGCTTGAAATATAAATTTATTTAAGATCCGGAACCATATTACAGATACTCACCGGAATCAGTATAAGAATCGACGGAAGCCCTTCTGAACTGAATAACAGATAGGACGGTTAAATTCAATTATCCAGATATTGTTTTAATCGATAAAAGACAGAACACAGTGTCTATAATAGAGATTGGCGTCCCCCTTACACATAACCCCCAAGAAATAGAGCAAGAAAAGGCTGTTAAATATCAAACGCTTGCGGTAGAGCTAAAGCGCCTCTGGAATTTGGAATCGGTGTGGTGCTTTCCGTTGAAGGCGGGGCAACGAATAAGCTAAAACCCAATCTTTAAGCGAGAGGCGCCTCGGTAGAACTTTCAAATTTAATCAAAAAGCCACTATTCTTCAATCTTGTTAGGGAGTTCCTATTGTTTTAAGAATAATTGGATGGAGCGAATTCTCCCTCAATTATTATTTATCGAAAAAAATCGAGAAAACAAAAATAAATAATATTAAAAATAATAATAATAATAGTGATAGTAATAACTGGTAATTCTAAGAATAAAAAAATATAAAAACAATAGTTTAGTTGGTATTTTTAAATTTAAGAGGTTTGGTGGTAAAAAGGACAAAAGAGTAACGATTTTGAAAATCGTGTTGTAACATTGTTTTGTAGCATAGAAACTGAACGTAGAGGGAAACGATTAATTAATTTTGTTTCTTGCTTCGAAACGAGACTTTTTGTTCGTTAAAACAAACAATCGCCGTTCGATGTGCAGTTTCCGTTAGACACAATATTTGCATATATTTAATGCCAATCGATTTTCCGAACGAAAAGAACAGTAATAGGGAACGACGAAGGAATGTTCCTATAATGTATTTATTTAATTAGGCTATTAGTTATTTGAGGCAAATTCGCGCGAAAACGAGCTTTATAGAATATAATTTGAGTCAATTAATTTCGTCGGGTAAATTTTCCTTCGAGAAAAATATAATTTGATTCTGGGAGCACATCCGACCATTTCGTACGTTCAACAGCTTCAATAAAATATTTGAATTTCTTATTTACGCCCGAAGTTATATATGATTATTAAGCTTACTTTTTTATATTTAGCAAATGAAGAAGTTTTTGATCGATTGCAAATTTTACAAAATAAAGCAGTGCGTATATTATTAAATTCTATAGGTATACTAAAATTGTTATTTTATTGCAAAAATAGAGTGGTTAAATATTAGAAATCTGATATCTTATTTAGTTCAAATTTTTATTTACAAAATAAACATAATCTATTACCTCGAAATTTAAAAGAATTTCCTTCTGAAAATAGTGATCAACATAATTATCACACCAGACAACAAAAATATCTTCATTTAAATTATGTTTCTCTAGGATAACTTTATAAGGGCTTAATAATTTACTAAAATTTATTAAAAATCAAATTACATAAAAAAAAATTAAAAAGAATATAAAAGATTATCTGTTAAAAAATGAATAAATTGTAAAATAAATGTTGTCTCTGAAATATGTATACAATGTGTATGTGTATATGTATATATGTCTTAAAATGTAAGTAAAACTTATTAAATGTTATACGTATCTTCAAAATGTAATATGTAGCATGTATGTTAAATAAAGAACTAACCAACTACGAAGCTTCTATTTATGTTCCCCCACACATGCGTAGTTAAGCTTTTCTAGGTGATGGTAATGAATTAGATTGGCATGGCCTCTGGGTTTTGGTTAATCTGTTAGATACAGTTCTATGCATTTCTTTGCTATTTGGGTCATGCAGTGTTCTATATAGTGACTTGTAAAAATATTTGAAATCTTCTACTTTTATTGTGAACGCGTTTGCTTGTCCATCTTAAGGTGCATATTTACGTCTAGTTCGACGGCAGTTCGTGGACTATCTGTCCTAGCCACACTTAAATTAATCCTATATAAAGGAAACAATTGCTTAAGAATGCGAAAAATGATTTTGTTACAAAATCAACTATCTACCCCAACTATTTCTGTTGCTACTCTTTTTAGCGTGAGACCCACATTAACCCCTGTATCTAAAAAAGAAAGGCTTTGCAGACACATGTTTGAAACACTTTTAGTCGTAATATGAGCCAAAAATGTAATATTGCATTTTTAGCCATGAATTACAACCACTCTGTGTACCATATATGATTATTGGAAACGTTGATTGACAAAATACCTATATAGAGCACATCTACTGGATATTTAATACTTATATTTTTTTAACTTTTTACAGTTCTGAATGGAATAGATAGTTAATAATCTTTCTATTTATGGTAAGTTTATATGCTTAAATGAAACAAAAAATAGATTATAATATTTTACCTATATATATATTATAAATAAAATATATATATATCTCATGTTGGAATTAATTCATTTGTCAGTAAAATCTTAAAAGATTTAAATTAAAATGATTTTGTTCAAACCCGAAGGACTCAGAAAACAACATATGAATGATACTAGCAAGCAAGTGCGGTTTTTTTGTTGTATATATATATATATATATATATATATATATATATATATATATATATATATATATATATATATATATATATATATATATATATATATATATATATATATATATATATATATAAAAAACTTTCTAAATTAATATCGGTCACTGAAAAAAATGACATACAAATAAATACATCCTCATGGTTAGACAGCATCTTTAACACAGATATTCCTAACGATGTCGCAGAAGTTCTTGCTTTAGGTTAAAACTTTTCGCTTCCTGTAAAGAACGAAAAAAACTTACCTTTAACAGAATATACATCCTGCGTAGAAACAGCTATACAAGATAAACCAAATGAAATAAAAGATAGCATTTTGCTGAAACCAAAATCATTGATGAAGATAACCTGTATCAGAAATTAATTATCAAAGAAATGATTCACATAAAAAAAGAAAAAATTGCAGTAAATGACAAACAAGACATAAAAAAATTAAGTCAAATATACCACAATTTGATATTTTAGTATAGTTTTAACTTCGTCTAAGCCGTTATTTTTAAAATGTAGTATATCATTGTGAATGTCTGATTCTTCTCTAAGGTTTAAATTAAAAAATAGCAAAAAATTATCTTTAGATTCCTCAAAAATAACGTACTACGATAGGAACACCTTTTTACCTAAAACTGTGCTATGAGTTGCCTGGCAAACCACTAACTTGCTACCTATCATTCAAATATAAATAAATAATCAACATGCATTTTTCGAGGTATGTAACCTTATTTTATTAATTTTGTAATAATTATTTGAAAATAGTATATATTTTAAATTCGTTTTAGAAAAATTGTAAATGTCTTTTTATAGTTAGACCACTAAATGTTTTTTAAATTAATTGTAGATAGGAAAGGAAAGCCTTATATACCTTATATATATATTTTTTGAGAAAGCCTACTATGATAGGCGAAGCGTCAAATTAATCCCGTTGTTTGATTTTACAAATAAACCTATACCCAAGAAAGAAGTCCAATTAATATATACCGGGTTTAAGAAACAAATTGCATAATCATATACAAAACAGTACCGTGACTGATTGAATGACAGACAACGCACAACCTAAATCGATCTACCCAGAATTTTACAAAATTCCATCCGTAAAGAATGAAAAGAGTGGTAAAGTTTGCATGAAGCAAGAATTTCTTTTTTGTTACGATGATGACACTTTCTAAATAAAGTCTTCAAATGAAATAAAATAGCCCGTGTTTCATTCATTTGAAAATTCATCTTCTAAGGGGGTGAACGGGCGTGTAACTGACTGACTGGCAGCTAACGCATAGCCTAAACTAGTGGACCTAACGATTTGAAAGAAGAAAATATTCCTAGTACCTAGGGGTGCACTAAGGAAGGATTTTACAAAATTTCATTTGTAAAGGGGAAACATGGGTGGTAAATTTTGTATGAAGGAAATATTTTTTTAAGTTATGATTATGAAAATTTGTAGAAATATCCTTTATAACAAGACTTGTTTGTATGGGGAAACATTAATTTTGTCGTATTAATTTGAAATTTTTTAAACGTATGTAATTCGGATGACAATACAATAATTTGATATCATCGATCTGATCTGATCATGACAAAAGCATATTGTGTATTTTTTAAAAGTATAACTTATTTCTCTTTAACTATGGGCGTGTGTTGGATTTGTTTCTAACTTACGAAAGTAGAAATCTACCAGCGTTTAATTGCAGTGACCCTAAAATCAAAATCTTATTGGGTCACGTGATGTATTGGCCAATCATATCGTACCATATTCTGCGAGCCGCTCAGTTCTCGGTCCGCCCGTTAATCAGCATTATATTACATCGGAATATTATCAAGGCTTTTTTTTATTAAAATTTATGTAAATATGCTGTAGTGATGAGTTTATTAACAAACAGTAAACGGGATTGATCCGTCTAATGATATAAATTATATCATATAAATGAAGGAGGTAAAACTCCTTTCTGGCCCCTTGTTTTAACATAGATACATTTTTTACATTACGTAAAAAAAAACCTAGCCAGAGTTATGCTAAATGTTATCTGATTTTTAAAACACTATATTTATATTACGTCATCATCTACGAGTAAGCAGTTGCAGGCAAAAGCTAGTAATGATATAAATCATAAAAAACTCAGAAAGGGTATGGAACAATGTGAGCAACATTCTACAACTGCTATGAAAAAATTCAGAAAACACACAACCAGCAAGGTCTGAAATGACTAATTTCGCATGCCGTGTAAAGTCATTTCCCACTGCGATATTTGGTTGTGGGATGCTAAATTTGCGTCTGGTTATATTTAACTTCAATGTAAAAGTGTCCAAAATATATTTTTTATATTTTGCAATTATAAAGCCGTCTTTTCCATATGGAAAATAGTGTGAGTAAATTCATGTATGATATACGCATACAAATTTTAACAGAAATAGGTTAAGTGGAAGTGATTGATTAAAAAAAACGATCAAGTTCAAAATCATGAAATTATTGTGTTTTTATCCGACCTTTATATATATACAAAATATCAGATCAACAAGTAAAGTGGAAGTGGCTTACAAGGTTTGACCCAAACAGACCGACCGCGACAGTTAGAAAACTAAGACAAATTAAAGTAAACATTTTTATTTTATACCCTTGTATCTCGGAAATTTTTCAAAAATGTAGGATGTTTCCTACACTACTATTATTTGTTGTGAAAGTCGAAAACTTAGGATTATAATTAGTACACGAAAGTTAACAACTGTACCTAGTATAAACGGTCCTGGAAACCTGATTTCTCTCTTCTTTAATTCTTAATTAAAGCAAAATATTTACCGTAGGCTGTGCTAAAAAGTAGTTTTATGACTTTTAATAGTTATTTACCTAACAAGTGCGAAATGTGCATGCCATCAAGGACGGAAAAAACACTTTCCGCATGTGTTAGATACAAAATTTTTTCTACGATCAATATAGTCTTCAGATAAATGTCAATTAGATTTGAGTTCAATAATAATATACTGTAATTACAAAAATTATTCAGATTCTTACAAAAAAAACTTACTTTGTAAGTATTTCAGCTTATTGAGTGTTTTAGATAAGATATTCATTAATTTAACAAATCGCAAAGAAAAGTTACTTTTTAATGCTAGTAGTCCTGAAAAGTTACTTTTCTGCACGATTTTTTTTCTTGCGGAAAAGTATGGAAAAGCGATCGTAGGAAAAATAATAATCGAGGCTGTTGTATCTACCTGAATGTATGCTATTATTAACATTAATGTTCAAGTTATTATTATGTCAAAGTCAGTTAAATGAGAAATAACTCCCTAGGGCATCAAAAATAAGTTTTCCCGGTTCCGTCGGTTCGTCTGTCGGTCTGTAGCTAAAAACTACTAATCCGATTTACTTTAAATTTTGGTAAAAAATTAAGCTCATGGTGTTGGCCTGATAATATTTTGGTTAAAATCTTATATGACTTTCTAGTGAAATGTTAAACAAAATATTACGAAAAAACTGGTTATCCAGTTTAACTCAGATTTTGCACAAAAATCAAGTATTACGTGGGAATCTACTGGTAAAATTTTAATACGAATTCTTGATGGCGAAACAAAATAGCGGCTTAATTCAATATACAAAAATTCTGCCTGAAAAACTGCTTAATAGATTGATTTCAAATGTGGTGGTGTTTTGCATTCGTGAAAAAATTACCTTCCAGGTTTTATAGTAAAGATATGTAGCGTTTTAGCGTCTCTGGATGTCCAAAATGTGTTTTCTCGATTCTGTCGGTCTATCTGTCAGTTTGCGGCGTTGCTAAAAAACTACTTACCCGATCGGTCAAAAATTAAAGGTCTTATGGGGATGATAATATTTGTTTTGTTTGTAAACACTTTTTTTATCTTATACCTTGTAAAACTGACATTTACATCCAATATACAGTGTGTATTTATAATTTTAAACTTTAAAATTTGAGTGCAGGAAGTTCTCGCTTGAAAAATAATAAAGGAAATTTATGTTTCTTTTTTTATTTCATTTTTATATACCAAATTTCAACTCTAACCAGTTGAGTTAAAATCTGTCTTTTTTTTAACTTAATGCTTTTTCACCTAGGTAACCGAGTAAACAAATCTGAATTAAGCTATTACTGCACTATTATTAATAGAGTCAAATCCTCCCAGACTATAGTAAATTTGAATCATACTTTGCTCAGAATATTAATTGAAACCAATTGTTTTAAACATAATGTAAAATATCTAACCAAAATATAACTCATTACACTTAGACTTGAAATAAAACTGGCAACTGGTAGCAAGTTTTATAATATAAATAACGACGCGATCTCACTCACTGGCAGACTTGACTTGGGTCTCAGTTCGTTCCTTTAGCCAAAGTTTACTGAATAAAAATATTTTAGCTATATCGAAACTACCGCAAATGACCTCGTTTGGGAAACACATTTCGAATAGCCCCTTATCCCAATATCATACCATTCTCTCAGAGCAAACCCGTCCAGTACCTAAAGGAAACATATTTGCTCAAGCCGTATTGGTTCTTATTAGTATAAACTCCTGTTATTCTCATAATTTGTGTAAATATTTCAAGGCAGTATAGAAGCCCCGTTTACGAAGACTGCCCAATAGCATAAAGAGAATGCCTTATTGGCCTATTAAATGTATACGAGTTTAACTGGGACAATATAGTTTACAACTTGTCCTCTAAAGACCGAGTGTTTCAATTCTACCGTATAGTCTACGCTTACCCACGTTAGGACAGTAGAATCGTTGAATCAAGAATTTATTCAGTTGTTTCGATAGGCTACTTTATAATTTAGGCTTTAATTGGTTATTTAAATAAAAAAAATATATAATATTTTCGGAAAGAATAATATAGAAAAATATAATATATATATATATATATATATATATATATATATATATATATATATATCTATTTATATACATATATATATATATATATATATATATATATATATATATATATATATATATATATATATATATATATATATATATATATATATATATATATATATATATATATATATATATGTGTGTGTGTGCTATTGAATTTTACTTTAAAAAAAAACACTAATATATGTGGTTATACAGGAAACATTAATACATTCCAGGGTTTTCAGAATAATCGTCCACTGTATCTTATGAACAAAAGGTTGAGTTTTTGGTAGATCCTGCAAATAGGCACTTAATTTTTAACTTTTTGCCCTTTCAACGACGAGTCCTCTTTCAAGAGAAAGCCTTCACGGCCCGGGTAACACGAGCAGATAATTCTGCTGGTGTGTTTCGTTATAAAGTTTGTTTGAATAGGACAGATTCACTGCAGTTGTTTTTAAACAGTATTCTATTTGGTCTTTTATCTGGCTCGAAATAAAAGCCACCGCTTGTTTTCGCGCTCAAGTCTTCTTATATTTGTCGACTTCTCAAAAGGCCAAATAACTTTTCGTCCTGATTCATTCACTTTACTTTGTATACGCTTCATTCATCCGTTCCACTTTATTTTGTATACCCAAGGAACAGGAAAAATATTTCATTTGTATTCTCATTAACTGAGACTCTCGTCAAAACGTACTTGTTTATTATTTCGTTTTTATTTTATATTGCTAACCTTGGCTTATACATTCAGTATTGAGAAAGATATATAAACGTACAATTTTATAAACTCTGTCTTACTGTAATAGTATAATGCACACTTATATTTAGTAAAGTTCATCTAACTATGCTTAATTTTAGATGTTGTTCTGCTTTAAATAAAATGAATTATTTTAATATTTTAAGAATTAATTAGGTTAGGTTAGGTTAGGTAGCTGCTTACTTGTTCAGTAGGTATTTAGTTTCTAATATACTCTATTAAAAAGGGAATATATCTATTTGTATTCCAGTTAATAATCCGTTGCATAATGATTCTTAAAATTGACGTTCTTTCAACTGTACATGTATCTTATGATAATAGTTATTTATAATATAAGTGTTAAAAGTATATTTTTAACGCAAGCATATCATACAATATTTTTTCTATAAACGGCAATAAAAGATAATAACACATTTACAAATTAAACGTTTAAGAAATTTAATAAATTATATAAAAATATCGAAGTTGACATTTGTCAATAAAACCTAACAAATATTGTTGGTTTAATTGTTTACGCCTTCGGCGCTTAACCTGGTGATCACCTAGTATCGTTGCCAGTGATTAAGCTGTACCGTTTTTTTATGTTGTGGCTTGAATGATGATGCCTTCGGCTCCTAACATGGTGCTAACCCGGTACCGATTTAATTGTCTATCAACATTGTTTGCCTCCGCACTGTCAGTTCCGCTAGCAGCCTTTGAACTATACGGGTTTTTTTTTATTATAGCTTTAATGATGATGCATTCAGAGCCTAACCTAGTGCTAACCCTTTGCTGTTTCACCTTGTGCTTCAAGTGACAGCGTATCAACTATACAACAATATATTTTAATAATAAAACTGTTTATTTATTTAAAGGACAAAATATTTTTAACAATCCTAATAAACAGTAGTGTATTTTACGCTGACAAAATAGAATTACGCTTCGCAATATTGCTTCCTGAATTCGAGGAAATGGCTGATTAATTATGAAATGTCAAATGTCAGTTAATTTTCCCTTTGAGAATTTTTTAGTTGGATTTTCAGCTTATTTTCTTGATACATTTCTAAAAACAGTTTCACGTAAAAAACAGTATATTATATAATTGACTATTCTGCATGCAGTTTTGACATAATTAAAGTAACAGTAGCCGCTTATAACCATGTATGTAGTTATAACAATTTGTTGTCCGAAAAATTATTTGCTGAAACACGTTTACTTCGTGGTAAGCTCTACAGTGAATCTCAAAAAAGTGAGATACTTAAAAATACCTAATCTCTACAAGAGCCTTCAAGAAAATATAGAATGGTTGCATCTGCTCATTTAAATACTTTATATATATATATATATATATATATATATATATATATATATATATATATATATATATATATATATATATATATATATATATATATATATATATATATATATATATATATATATATATATATATACGATGTATTTGAAAATGCAAATTTTTGTTAATCAATAATGTTTATTAACTTATAGAATTTTTTTAAACGGTTTTCAGAAAAGTATGCATTTTTCTCTAATATTCATAACTTTTGAATCTCTAAAAAAATTTTTTAATGACAACTATCGGCTCTTGTTTAAAATCGCACGCCTTTCATTGTAGTGCTCATATCAAACTAGTATCCTAACATAATATGTAGATTGCATATTAGTGATTTGAAAAAATATATCTCGAGTAGAGTAAAAGTTGTATATGGTGTTTTCGTTACCTTTAAACAATCCTTTTCTACATTATATGAATTATGTAACAGTTTTGTGATGAAGCATTAGGTATATCCTTGTTTACTTCGTCATATTTTACACTGAGGTCCATTTTCCAATGCTGTAAATCCGATACAAATGTGAACTCTTTCCATAAATTCAAAAGCGCAAAATCATATGATTTATTATGTGTACTTCGCTTTGCAAGGTCGTACATAAATCAATAGTAATAGTTGTCTATGGCGTTCAAATTCTTTTTTAACGAAGAAATATTTGAAAAATTACTGTTAACAAATTTTGAAAGTTTAGTTACTAAACTTAAAGTCGAACTGTATGTAATCTATATATATATATATATATATATATATATATATATATATATATATATATATATATATATACATATATGAGTAGTAGTAGATGGTGTAGAATTTCAATGTTCTTCTATTTCAATAAAACTCGCATGCCGTAAGCTAAATATATATTTCAACGGGGGTGCGAAAAGTGACATTTTTCACATCCATTTCAGTGTGAAAAATGTTACTTTAAGGCACACTGAAATGGCTGAGAATAGTTCACTTTTCTCACGGTCTTAGAAAAAATTAAAAAAAAAACATAAATACGTGACTTCCACTTCCTGATCACATTGGCAAGCACCTGTAGGTTGTATAGTCTGACCAATACGAGTTGTGTACTCAGAATTGTGTCACAAAAATTTGTATAAGAAATTAAAATTATTAATTTTGCCAACACAAGTTGGCAATTGTATAACAAATGGTCACTAATTAAATGACTATAGCTAATAAAGTATGACTAGGTTAAATTCATACATTTTTAAGAAAAAAAGCAATGTCTTTTGTTTATAAGCATTTTAACCAAAGGCACATTATCAATATCACACATTAAGTACCCTAGGATTATTCTACTTCTCAAACCAAACATTTTGATGTATTTAAGTTGATTTTTTGCGGAGACAGCAATTTAAAATGAACATATCCTGAGTTTTTTCAAAATATTAGTCAAAACCAAAAATTTTTTTTTTTTGATTATTTGTAATAAAATTAAATGTAAATATTTCAATAATTATTATTAATTTAAAACACACATTAGAAATTAAAAATTATTTCCAATATATTTACATTAAATTTACTTCATAAATAATAACAATTAATAATAAAACTAAAAGGAAAAATACTGGGGACTAACACCTGGAAAATGGAATAAATGTCTGGAGTAAAGCTTATAAAAGAAAAATCTCACACTTTCCTCAAGAGATAGAGAGTAAAACTTGAAACATTAAATGTGGATATAGCTTGATATAGCTTCATTTAAATGTACTTGAAATAACGAGGGGAAAGTCACTCATGAAAATTTGTGCTTCTATTTATAAATACAAATAAATAAATGTATTTAAATATATTTTAGAATAAATAATTGTATTTAAATCCATTTATATATAAATTTGAGGGTATTTATTTGTATTTAAAAATATTTATTTGTACGTAAAAGTATTTATATGTATTTCAATTCAGATATATTTAGATGTACTAAAAATATTTATATGTATTTAAAACTATTTATATATATTTAAATATATTTATTTTCGAATAAAAAATGGTTTTTAGCTAAAAAGTCATGACAAGGCCACAAAATTGAAACTTTTATTTTTGGGGAATCCTATAAACAACCTAAAGATAGGAGGTTGGCAAATTACAATGGCCTCCGTAAAAACAAAAATATTCTTTTTTCAAAATTTTTAGCTAAAGCATAATATCAAAGAAAATTGTCGGGTTAATCGGGTTATCCACCCATGCGATTTTCCGCTTACATATTAGTTTAATGAGCTTAGAAAAACAACTCTCCCGTCCTCCAAACCTCAAACTTTTCTTTGAAGATGCTTAGATAATTAAATTACATTTGGTCGTCATTATTACTAAAAATGTGCCGCGTCTCACAATTTGAAGGCACGCGGCATTACAAAATACTGAAATTTAATTCTAGAAAGCGGAACTAGAGTACACTGTAATTGGATTATCTACCCAAAAATTACCGATTTTCCAGTTCCCGATTTTAAAAATTATAGATTGGTAAATTTAAAGGTAAATATTCAATAGATTTTTTTATTTATGGGCCGATAAAGATATTTTAACTAAAACTTACCTAACTTTCTTGAGAAAAAAAAAACACCTTTTTAACACAAATATTAAAAGCGATTTTACCTAGATCATTTCTCGGACAGAATTCCATTCTATACAGATAACACAGATTATATATGCAGTTAGTAAGTAATAACTTTATAAAAGTCCTATAACCAGTAAGTTACATTACATTTTTTATAATCATTTATAAACAGCTATTCACGAAATGTGTTATCTGTGTGTAGTGGAATTCTGTTTGATTTTTTATTTGTTTTTAATTGATCAATACATTTTTAAATTATTATTATTTATTTTTCATAACTGTATTTATGTAGTGTTTAAAAAATAAATTGCCCATTATTATTTTCTTCCATAAAAAGGTTTTATTCAAAGAAATTTAATTTTGCACTAAAATTTAATCAGTTTATCTGTGATTAACGCTTGATTTTCGTGCAATACTTCACACCAATGGGATAAGTAGTTTTTTGGTACTTATATTTTTAAACATGTTATTGGGCGACCATTTTGTTCCACAATAATATCTTATAAATTCACGTGGACGGGCGCGGCAGTGCCAATTATGCCAGATTATCAACAAGCAGTTTGGCAGAAAATTTGTATTTAAAACTATTTAAGCTTTATTTGCCTCTATTTAGAAGTAATTAAAACTATTTACTTAATAATGAATTTAAGTATATGTATTTGTATTTAAAAGTATTTAAATGTATTTATTGTTATTTAAAAGTATTTAAATCTTTTTGATCCTATTTAAATGTATTTTTTTGTATTTATGTAAATACTTTTTCTGAATTTGTACACCTATTTATGGAGTGTCTTTCCCCTGGAGTACGCACTTAACAATAGTAAGTAACCAAGATTATATGTCGTGCAAATTTCTTTAATCAACAAATACAGGTAAAGCGCTTTTGGTCACTAGAGCTTTTCGCCATCATCGCCAACAAATCGCCATAGACATGCAGTTAAGTGTAAAACCTGGATACTTCTATGCTTTTAAAAGTGAAGAAAGTGTCCATATTTTCTCAAAGACACCTGGTAAGGAACAAATTAAAAAATATACACAAAGTCTAGGTCTCAGTCAAAAATAAGTTTATAAATTAAGAATAGGTTACATGTTTCGCCCTAACGGGCATCATCAGGCCTAATATGAATATACATTACAACGGAAAATTCAATTAAATAATATATAACTACCATAAACAAAACACATTTTATAAAGTACATAAAACAAACATAACTACACAAAGAAACTATAAAATACGAAACAAGGCTACGCTTGAATGACCAATCAGAGACTTCGATGTAAATTTATTTGATGAAAGGCGATGGGTCAAAACAAAAAAGGAAGAAGAGATTGTTCAGGATGAACTTGACTAACTGTCGTAAAGTACATGCTACATTAATAAAAAGAAGAATTAGTGATATGACAGAAAAAGCTTATTTATTTTGAATAACCTTCAGGTTATACAAAATAAAAATATATAGTTATTCTTTTAAAATGTTCTTAAAAATCAAATGAGGCTCAAAATTAAATACTTCACTAACGCAGGTAGGGATGGGGGCTCTTTTTAGCTTTTGTTATTTCCATTTTTTCAAAAGATTCAACTTCTTACCTTTATCGTATTCCTGAATTATATTTACAGATATGGAAAAACGATGTTTTGGGGATAACAAATGATTCGCAAAGGAAGATTTTGTACTAGAAATATCTGTATTTTGATGTTTTTTAACCAAGCCAAAATTAATACAACAAATTCAGAGTTATAACATGTTTTGGAAATATATCTCTACATTTAGCTAAATTTTTTAAGTCATTTAATATCTCCAAATCATTTAAAACAAACAATACTTTAAAACAACACATAATTAGACTCAAAGACAAAGAGGATAGTCTTGAGAAATCTGGAGTTTATTCCCTTCATTGTGTCCTGCTGTTTACGTGGGTCAATCAGGTAGAAAAATTTCGATAATGACGCAGGAACACCTTAGCTTGGTTACAAAACATCAAAATACAGATATTTCTAATACAAAATCTGCCTTTTCGAATCATCTGTTATCCTCAAAACATCGTTTTTCCATATCTGAAAATGTAAATATAATTCACGAATGCGAAAAAGATGAGAAGTTGGTTCTTTTGGAAAAGATAGAAATAACCAAAGCAAAAAAGAGCCCCATCATCAATACCTATTAACTCTATAGGTTACCTCGTTGAGCAGCTAACCGGCGCGGCGAGGGGAACGCGCGGGTGAGGCGGAGGTCGTGACGTCGACTGGCGACCCGAACTGACATGGCGGCCAGTTTATTGCTTATTCAGCTTGACGTTTTTGGTGCAATCGTTGTCAGTTGTGTGTTTCAGAGTATTTTTTTACTTCCTCAAGTGAAAGTTGTAAGACATTTTAGTGTTAATTAATTAATAATTAATATTAATAAGGAATTAATAAGTAAGGAAACCAAAATAACCGAAAAAAACTATTGAAAATAATTACAAATAGACACAAAAACATAAACCTAGATGCCGCAAGTGTGTTCTTAAGACAAAGGTTATTTTTAAAAATGAAATATTTAAGTGAACTGGCGAAGGAAAAAAAAAGGTAAAAAAAGCCATTCTGAAGTGGACCCTACGAAAAGCTGTATAAAAAATGAAAAAAATTATTAACTGAATTTTTAATTTGTTACTGTTTAAGCATACATTGTATGCTGATTTATTTCCTATTATTAAAAAAGATGTTTGAACAATTAAATAATTTTGTTTACTGCAAATAGTTATTCTATATAGTTAATAAAATAAGAAAAATACTTATACATAAGTTGTCCCCATACTGTGTTCTCGGGTGATATCTTGGTAAGGTTAGAAATAGAGAAGACATTTATTAAAAACTAAATCAGGTACAAACCGTTTTGTTTTAATTTGAACCGTTTAGACTACAGCTGTTCAAAATGAAAATCCCAGTTTTTAAATGTCAATATCTCGAAAGCAATTAAACTTAGGCCTATGGACATTACATGAAGTAGACGTAGAATTTTAGATAAAATTCAAATGTTATAAAATTAGGGTATTTCCTACGTAAAAAAACTGTTTAAGTAGGAATATAAGTCATCCTATATACTAATATTTATATTTAAACTTTTTCTGTATCTCTAACCGTTATCACCAAAACCGAGAACATCCTACTGGAACACCTTGTATAATAAAATATACATTTTCTGAAATTATACAACTATTAGTCAAGCTAAAACTTTTTACAAGAATATTTTTTGGAACTTTAAAAATACATCATATTTTTTAAAATGCAGTTAGCAAAAAAAAACTTGGTTCAAATTTGAACCAACATCCCTAAACGTAAGTTTAAAATTATAGTAATTTATATCTTGAAGGCTGCATTTTATTTAAACAAAAAAGTTTCAATTTTGAACAAAAAAAGATTAATATATTTAATTAAACGCACACAGAAGAGATGTGGACAATGCCGTGCTAAAGCAAACCAGTCGCCGAGTGACGTAGACCACTCACACAGAGTTGGCATAGGTCAAGATCGCTCGAGGCGAACTATAGAGTTAATGGGCCTTGCCCCATGCGTACCTGCGTTGAATGAAGTTCTGTCATTTTCTAATAATGTAGCGTGCACCTTACAACAGTTTGTCAAGTTCATCCTGAGCAATCTCTTCTTCTTTTTTCGTTTTGACCTATCGCCTCTCATCAGATACATTTACATCGAAGTCTCTGATTGGTCATTGAAGCGTAGCCTGGTTTCGTATTTTATTGTTTCTTTGTTTGGTTATGTTTGTTATATGTACTTTGTAAAATATGTTTTTCTCGCTGCAAAAACAGAATCAGCAACATGCTATCTGTCTTGATACAAACACGCATGTTTTCCGTGGGTAGAATTTGAATTTACGTGCTAAGAACGTTTAATTAAACGCGGAACGTAAACCGACGACATGTTCATTTTAAATTGGTGTTTGTCCGCGAAAAATCAACTTAAATACACCAACTAGGTCTCAAAATGTTTGATTTGAGAAGTAGAATAAACCTAGGCTACTTAATGAGTAATATTAATAATGCACTTTTGGTTAAAATGCTTATAAACAAAAGGCATTGCTTTTTTTCATAAAAATTTATGACTTTAACCTTTTTTCAGAGCGATAGTTGAAGACTTTGTCATATCTCATATTCAAACTTATAATCAGCAGGTCCAAATATATAAGAGACATTGGAGGAAATCCACATCTCTATATCGGCTATGAAACAACCCCGGGCCCCTAGACTATTCATGTTTTATTAAAAATATAAAAGCTACAGAGTTGTCATCTTAATTGGCAAATCCAGTAACAGGACTGGTTTCTATTTAAATTTAGCCTGTTAAGTTACTTTTGTTACTATCTCTTGCTATTCTCCATTTTAAGGTTTTATAATTTTTTGTAAATCATTAAAAATGCGATGAAAAAAAAACATTATTTTAACAAAAAAAGTTCTTGATGCCTAGTGGTGAAAACGCACCATATTCTCAAGTTTGTGACAAGGGAACGCTTCTACTGAGCCGAAATCTCTCTTTTTTTTATAACTGATGTTTACACATAGCTTACATACATAATAAATAATAATAAAAAGTTGTTTAATAAATAATAGTTTTACAAAGCTTTAAAACTTTGTAAAACTATTATTATAGTATGATTTTGACAGTTGAATAAAAGTCTAGTTTGTATTAGATATATTAAAATTATTTTGGTATATAATTTTTAGGCTATTGTATATAGCATTCACATCCACATAGTAATTTTTTGTCGTCTTCAAAATAAAAAGGTGGTACTAGGTTCATTGCCGTCACATATGGGGGAATGAAAAAAAGGAATACCATAAAAGTGATAATGAGAAAAGTTTAGACATTCAAGTCAATATTATCATCAATAATAACACTGGCCGGCAAAAAAAATTGTTTTGTTGTAACACAAATCGGAATGGCATAATCTAATAGAATGGACCTATCCAAATATGAAAATGGCAAATAGAAAGTTGTAGCACGTAGGGCTTTTTTTGTTAAGAGTTGTAGAATCATATCGAATGTTACGATACTTAATATCTATAGAAAAAATGATTTCAGAAAATTCTTAACCCTGTTTATGGACTCTGTTTACAGTTTTCGCCTATTAAACATACCATACATCTAAGAGAAAAGCAAACGAGAAAAATATTAACTTAAAACACTAATTAAACTTTATTTTTTCCGTTTATGAGGTGTCCTATCTTCTCTCTTCAAAAACCAACAGTAGTCACTCAACATGTCTGGATCCCATCGTCCTTGGTACCGAATTTCCATTGTTTTGATATCTTGGTGAAACCTTTCACCGTGCTCGTCACTAACAGCTTCCAAATTTTTAGGAAAAAATGCCAGATGGGAATGGAGGAAGTGAATTTTTAATGACATTCTGGCGCTTTATAGGCATCTAAGAGTTCATTAACTAATTGTTCATAATTTTCATCCATATTGTTGCCTAAAAATCCTCTTACTATTTTAACAAATGAATTCCATGCTTTGAGTTCCTGCCTGGTAAGCTTTTCCGTAAAATTGACATCGTCCAGCAATTTTCTAATCTGTAGCCCAATAAAAATGCCTTCTTTTAATTTAGCGTCACTTAACTGGGAAAAGACTTGTCTTAGGTATTTAAATCCATCACCATCTTTATTCAAAGCCTTCACAAAGTTTTTCATCAACCCAGGTTTATTATGAAGAGGACATTTTTGGGATCAACAAGAGGTATAAATTTAACATTTTGAGATCCCGTTTGAAATTCGATTCTTTCTGGCCAAATTTTTGTTACATAATGCTGATTTATATCACGACTGTCCTATAAACAAAGAAGACAGCAATATTTTGTAAATCCTCCCTGAAGTCCCACTAAAATCGCTATAACTTTTAAGTCTCTACATATCTGCCATTTATACATATTGTAGTTTATTTTATCCAAAATCGTGGGCATATGTTCATAATTTTTTTCATTGCAACTGAATAAGCAACTGGTATAGAGGGTTTTAAATTTCCATTATGCAATAACACAGCTTTTAAGCTATTTTTATGAGTCTATGAATAAGCACCACTCACGGGGAGAATGTTCAATATCAAGTTCCTGCATTAAACTGTCTATATCAGTACACGCGCACAACGAATTTTCCATACTGTAGAATTCAGAAAACATAGCATTGCTTTTTCTGAAATTCGTAATTTTTGTTTCCTTGGCCAATAGGTTCCATTCCTTAAGACGGGAACCCAGAAGTTCGGACTGTTGCTTGGATAACCCCAAATCACGTACTAAATCATTTAATTCACTTTGAACAATCAAATGTGGCTGGAACTGGGACCTGTGGTAAAAGTGAGATCGGTGCATTGTTCTTCTGAGTTGCCTGACGATGCATTATCTCCCAAATCAATAGCTTGCCAATTTAAAGGCGCAATCGGCACTGGCAAATTTGCATTATGAGGAACAGGTCGTATGGCAGATTGCAAATTTGGATATTCTATATTGTGCTTTCCCTTTTTGGAATAACCTTCAGTCTTTGTCAGGCAAAAATAACAATCGTCAGAATGATGGGTGAGTTCTCCCCATACCATTGGAACTGCAAAAGGCATACTTTTTCCCTTTCCCTTCATCCACTGCACCAATGATACACTACAACTAACACAGCACACATGGGGAGCCCACCGCTTATCTTGATCCCCAATTAACACACCAAAATATTTAAAGTAGGCTTTTTTTACATTCTCGGAAAATGGCCTGCCTTGTGATTTCACCAGAAATTCTCCACAAATATAACAAAATTTGTCAGGAGAAATTTTGCAACTTCGGCGCGTTTGACTCGATATTCTCGTCTTCACATACACTTGCTTATCGATACACAGAGAACCGCTCAATTCGAAACTCAACAGAAGAGTGATGTTTAACCTTTGTTTGACCCATTTTAGCCGCCCCACAATAGAATTGTTTACCTGCCAATATAAAAGTTTCTAATTAGGCTATTAAAAAATGCGACTATTAGGGCTTTCCGAATATTTTTTTTATTATTGGGAGGGTATTTCCATTGTGAAAATAATGAGCTGGCCTGTGAAAAGTCTTGTCGGCCAGTGTAATCAAACAATATTAAATTCGTATTTAACCAGCAACCGGCACCTAAAAATGTTTGTTGTTTTAACTTATATTAAATAAATATTAACCAACTAACTTATTAAATCGAGGTTTCAAGTTTTATTTTCGCCTAGTCCTGTAAATCAAATTTTATGTATAAGGATAAGTTGAGAGTGAATATCGCTGGCGTTATATTTAGCTTATAATGAAGTTTGCAACACAGAGTGCCTTGCATACATAGAGGGCTAGCCTAGTTATTGCGGACTTGAAGTGGTGTGGATGGTAACGAAAAATAACTGAGAAGTTACGAATATCGAAGTTTTAATCGCTTAGTTTTCAAATGGTGTTTCAACTAAAGTTGAATTGTATATTATTATGCTTCTTTTAACATTTGTTATGTATAATATATGAGCTACATAGAAGTGGTATTGTAATATTTCAGAGTCTCTAAAATATAAAAAGCAAAGTTTAAAACAATGTACGTTTGTACGGATGTGTGTGTAAACAAAATTTGCTCGCACAATCACTTAAGAGAATATCACAATATCCTCCTAAAAAGTGTCGACTTTTCAGAGTCTTAATATTTTTTAGTTTGATTATCGGAAAATCAGTTTTTGTATATATCTTTAATTATTTGATCTGTGTCTTTAGGTTTATTGAAAAACTATAGACATTCCGATATTCCGTTATGAAGCTTAGATCTTAAAAAGGGTCATATCGATTCGTTTAGAAAGCTAAAAATTTTTAGAAAATTGGCTACAGTGACATTCGGATTTTTTTTCATATAATATATTTGTTGACCTTCTGAACAAAATATATCAGTGGCACGTGAAACTCGTACAAGCCGTTTTGGAAATATAGCCCTCCAAAGGGCTCTATTTAAAGTATTGTAGAAATAGTTCGTATTCCATTGAGCTTTGATTGGGATGACTTTAGCTCTTTTGAGATAAGTGAAGTAAATTGCGATAAATTTAACATTTTTAAAGATAACTGGATGAACATCGAAACACATATTACTTCTAGTGTCGTCTATAAAACAACATCCGTGACATTTGCAACAATCTGCAGGGTGATCATTTTTGATGTTATAGCTCCTTTTTAGCGCCTCAAACTTTTATCCGCACCATTTTGTTTCTGTATTATGCATTTTCTCGATATTCGGTACAATTTGGAAGGTATTTAGCAAAGTATTTATATCTATGGTAAACTCGCCCTTGAGGGTAGAAAGTGTACCTACCAATAAAAAGTGACTCACCTGATTTTTGACCTCCACAGTCGAGTAAACCGATGTTAAAAAACTTTTTTGTAGGTAGGTCATGCCATTGTCTTTCAGCAAAAATTGAATGGATGTTAATGGAAAAAATCGCGCCATATATTTGTCGCATTTTTGACTCACCCTGTGTATTAGATGAGTGTTTGCATAGAAAATGTTTACACTTTATATGGAGGACACTTTTTTACGAGGATTTTTTTTTCTTCATCGATTAATTTCTAAAATTATCCGAACTACTGCTTTTTTCTGAATCTTTGCATTTTGCCAACTTTCTGGATAATTTTCGATACACAAGGTTCTAGCGAACAAAAATCGGGAAAATGCCTTTACGCGGAACTTTCCTCGTTATGAATTTTTCCTTTTATTAGGAATAGTGAAGTGTCACCTAATTTACTTTGGTGTCTAGTCATTTAGTAACACATAATACTAATATAAGTCATTGAATAAGAAGATTTTTTACCTTGATTTTTTAAATATTTTATTTGGCCACCATTTTGTTTCGCCGTCTTGAATTCGTAGCACAACTTTACAAGTTAATTCCTAAATCGCAGTTAATGCTTGCGCAATATTTGAAATTAATCTATTAAGTAGTTTGTTCACCATATTTTTTATTATTTTTTAGGCCGCCATTTTGATTTGCTCTCTTGCATACATACCAAAATGCTACAACTTAATTTTTGTGCAAAATTTGAGGTAAATGATAATTAGTTTTTTAATAATATTTTTTTTAACGATTCACCAAGCCGCCATGTTGTTCCGCGATACTAGATTTTTATCAAAATAGTACCAGGTCATCATCATATGACCTATAATGTTTGATCAAAATGAAGTCAATCGGGTAGGGTAAGGTCGGGTGAGATGGCCAACCGGGAGAGATAACCAGCTGCTAAAACTCAAAAACGCGTCGTCAGATGGCGCTGCGTATCCTCACCGGCGACAAACGTTTACGTGTAAGCACGGACAGTATGTTTTCGCTCACAGTAAGGCGACACTAAAGCTCTTGGAAAATAAAAATACTATTGCGCCCTCGTAAAATTATATAATAGTTTCTTACTACCTAGTACTGTATATGTGTCGAAGTAAATTGGCCGGTGATTTCAACACGATGTAAGTACGATGTTCATTCTATTGTTCTAACCTCTAAACACCCTTAAAAGCATACAGTGGATTTTGTTTGTTACGTTGGCCATCTCTCCCTAGCATTCGGGAGAGATGGCCACCAAATTGTAGGGATAGATGGTCATTTATTTTTTACGTCTATTTCTTTACAGTTTGGAGTCCTTTGGAGTTTACTGCAGAAAAAAGTATATCAGAAAGAACACTAATGGTGGAAACTACACTCAAGAAAATCTGAGACTAGCAATTGAAGCTGTCAGAAATGGTTCGTCTGTAAATGGAGCCTCAAAAACTTATCGCATTCCAAGGAAAACTCTTGAAAGTAAAGAAGAATGTTTCCACGACTGGTAAAATGGGACCGGAAAGCATGTTGGGGGAGGCAAATGAAAATAAATTAGTGCTGGACATTAAAAAGGCACAAACATGCGGTTTTCCTATGACGGTTACAGATGTTCGAAAGCTTGCCTTTAATTTCGCTGAAAGTCTACAACTCAATCATAAGTTCAATAAAGAAAAGGAAACTGCTGGTTCTGATTGGTTTAGGTCTTTCTTCAGAAGACATCTTGACTTGTCTATTCGAAAAGCTGAGGGTGTATCTCTTGAGCGAGGTGAAGGCATGAATCGTTTAGTTGTGAAAAAATATTTTACGCTTCTGCAAGATGTACTGGGAAGCAATGAGCTTTTCGACAAACCTATGAGTGTATATAATGTCGATGAAACAGGTCTTCAATTGAATAATCGACCTGGGAATGTTATAGCCGAAAAAGGAGCAAAAGATGTTGTTACAGTGACATCAGGAGAAAAGGGTGAGACAATCTCGTGCATAGCTTGCTGTAATGCGGAAGGTTTTTTTCTACCACCAGTCTGTGTATTTAAAGGGAAGCTATTAAAGACCGAGTGGACTGACTCGATGCCGCCCGGTTCACAAACTGTGATGTCTCAAAAATCAACCTATGTAACTGCAACCATTTTTTTGGATTGGTTTAAAAACCATTTTTTACCTCGTAAAAACGAAAGGAAGGCCTTATTAATTCTTGACGGGCATGCATCTCATTGTTCTTGCGTTGAACTTTTAGAAACAGCTGAAGCTAATAATGTCGTTTTGTTGTGCTTACCTCCGCACACCACTCATTATTTGCAATCACTCGATAGGGCTTTTTTCAAGTCTCTTAAAACTTTCTACTATCAAGCTTGTAGAGAATGGATGCAGAGTCACCCCGGAAGAAAACTAGGGCGACTTCAATTTCGAGAACTTTTAACAAAAAGCTGGGAAAAATCAGCGAGCGCTGGAAATGCAATTTCCGGCTTCAGAGCCACTGGTATATTACCTTGGAACCCTGATTCTATACCCGATCAGGCTTACACTGTTTCTGATCGAATTGTAAACAACGAAATGAGAGAAGTCCAGGAAACACCCACAGAAGTAACGAACATTCAACATTCGAACTCTCAAGTGAACAACGTTGAAGCAATACAAGAAGTTAGACGCCCGATCAATATGATGGATAATGCAGTGCCATCCTGTAGCCATGCACATACAGAGCCTCGATGCACGCAACTCCAGTGGAAGGAACATCTGTACGAGACTTGACACCTGGAAAACTTTTAGACCAGATTAATTCTACACCTAAACTAGTTGTTTCTGCAAAAAAACGAGCAAAATCCATAGCCACCCTATTAACTTCTCCCGAACACATTGCGACTCTGAAAGATAGATCCGCAAAGAAAACCCAACGAACAAAAAAAAAAAAGAACGCTCCAAAGAAAAATGTTCAAGAAAAAACAATTGTTCGAAAAAGAAAACGCTCACCTTCGCCAAGTTCTGATGAGGAAGAGGAGGATATAGATGTCCAATATGAAGAGGAAAGTGATACCCTATCAGAGGTGGATAAAACCGAATGTACAGGATGTGGAGAAAGCTACAACAGCACTCGAAAGAAGGAAGATTAGTTGCAGTGTAAAATATGCCGGATGTGGTTTCATGAAAATTGCTTCTCTTTTTTGAACACTTGTCAAAATTGTGGTAAAACCGCGTTTAGAAAGAAAAAATTTAATGTTAAGTAAAAATATTTTACTTTTCTTTTATAAAAAGTTTGTTATTTTAACGTTTTTCTGTTCTATTTTCATTTTTATTATGTGCCATCTCACCCTTACTGGATTGGCCATCTAGCCCCACTGTACTGGGATAGATGGCCACATACAACTTATTTTTATATGTAATATAACAAAAATTCTAATAGTCTTTTAACCCTTTTTATTTACCTACCTGTTGGGATGAAAGTAAAGCTGTTACGAAAAAAATATGTCATGATGGTAAACCTTACAAAAAAATTACAGGGACCTACCATGCAAAATGGTGGCCATCTCTCCCACTTTACCCTAAGTTATTTTTAAGCTATATCGCGAACCGACAGACCGACAAAAATCGATAGACAGGCGGACGGAATTGATAAAAACGTATATTTTTTGGCATCTTGGGGCGCTAAAATGTGGAGTTATGTGTAAGCTGGTGATTTTTTCACGATTAAAAACAATTTATTTGGCCGCCATCTTGAATTCATACCATAATTTTACCAGTTCATCTCCATTCTATAATTATTGAACAAAATTTGAAATCGATCTATTAAGAAATTTTTTCAGGCTGAATTTTTAAATATATTATAAAGCCGTCGCTTTATAATATATTTGAACCTTGAATTTATACCAAAATTCTACAAGTTGATTTGCTCATAATACAGGTTTTCTTTGTAAAATTTGAAGTAAATTGTATAATTATTTTCATTTAAATATCTTTTTTTATTGGATTTTTACCAAAATGTTACCATGTCATCCCCATCCCCCCAATTTGAATTAAATCGGATTAATAGACGACAAATAGACAGACCAACGGAACTGAGAAAATTTGTTTTTCGACATCTAGGGACTCTCATACTTCTACAATGTCGGAGGGTGCTTTTTTCACGATTACAATACTTCCCTTTACGAAGGAGATAAAAACTGCTACGAATTTTATAAAACATTTTTAATAACCACAACATAACAAACTGGAACAATTATTGAATAACAAACAAATTTAACAAATGTCTAGTAACGAGTGTTGCTTCCTCTCTAAGAGTTTCTAATCTGCGCGGCATTCAAAAAATTAAATTTCATATTTTTTCTTATAGCATACGATCTCATTTTTCTAATAATGCACTTGATATAAAGTAAAACATATTGCACATTTCTCGGATTTTTTTTATTGGCAAATTGGTTTTACTATTTCTTCTATTGTTAACTCCATCCGTGGATCCTTTGTAAATGCTAGTTTAAATTATATTTTTAATCCAATATATATATATATATATATATATATATATATATATATATATATATTTCCAAAAGGGCTCGTATGATCTTGACATGCCCTTGGATGTCAGGAAAAGCATACTAAAAAAGTACTGAATTTCACTGAAGATTTGTGCGTTGTCCTGTGTTCAGAATTTATTTTTCAGTTAAATGTGTGCGTGTGCGTCAAGGTTTTTAACTAAAAAATTCTAGCGTCTATCACTAAGGACATAATTGTACAAGAAAAACGGATCTCCCTACATCTACTGAAGCTGTAGAGCAAAATCATTTAAAATTTTCCTTGACATTATGTTTTCGACCTGCCTTTAAACCTTAAAACCAAAGTTTTTTTCTATTAAACTTTTTAATTTTGCCACCACTGTTTTTCCCACCTCACCTCGCATTCGACTCAGGTGGACTTGTATACGATTTTTCTAGTTGCAAAATACGCTAGCAATCCATAGTTACATTATCTTTATAAACATTTTTTCACATTTGTTATTAGGTCATTGATTAACGGGAAGGAAGCTCTAATAGTTTCCTAAACCCTATTTAATCCCTGAGCTAGGCAAGTTGCATCAATGAATTTTTCATAAAATATTTTTAAATTCTCTCCTGCCTTTATCATATACGGCGCAGCATCGGACAACACGACAATAATTTTATCTGTAGGAACTGAATCCGGCAAAAAAAATTCTTACTGTTTCTTGCATAAAACTGGTAACTCTAAGGTTGTTTGCCTTTTCTAGTTATTTTACCACTATGAGGTAAGCTTTTCTAGGTTCTTCTCAGTTGTTTCGTCGACGATAATGTACAAATAGTTACCTCCAATTTCGTTCTTTATATCATCTCGCACGGTACCAAACACCTTTCCAACGACGCTTTTTCTTAATGTTAATTCATTTGGGACATTATATTTTGAGTATTTTTGCAGAAAAGCTTTAACTTATAGTTCGGCCAACTTGTCTAAAGGAATATTAACAGCCAAAAACATTTTACACATTTGTTATTAAATCATTGACCAGAGAAGGAAACTTTAATAATTTCCGCAACCCTATTTAACCCGTGAGCTAGGCAAGTTACATGAATTAAATTTTCATAAAATATTTTTAAATTCTGTTTTGCCCTTATCGTATACGGCACAGCATCGGACAATACGCCAATAATTTTATCTGTAGAAACTGAATTCGGCAAAAAGAAATTTGTTAATGTTTTTTGCATAAAACGGGTTAATGTTTCTTGCATAAAACGGGTTTGTTTTTTCTAGTTCTTCTACCGCTATGAGGTAAGCTTTTCAGGTTCTTCTCAGTTGTTTCGTCGAAGACAATGTACATATAGTTACCTCCAATTTCATTCTTTATCTAGCACGGTACCAAACACCTTTCCAACGACGCTTTTTCTTAATGATGATTCATGTGGGACATTAAATTTTGAGTATTTTTGCAGAAAAGCCTTAACTTAAGGGTCGGTCAACTTGTTTAAAGCAATATTAACAGCCAAAAAATTCTTCTTTCTGGATAAGGTGTAATCAACGAAGTACATCGTATTTTCGACGTAATGGTCACTTTCGCTTTCGCTTTGTTTAGGAGAACGAAACTAACTGCGGCTACGTTACATGACGACCTCAATAATACTGGTAGACTGTATCAAATGTGAACAAATAAATAATGTATAGAGAATATTGGGTGTAGGTAAAGTAATCCTACTTTAAATATCTGGTCAAACAGGCTTATGCAATTTTTTAATAGGAAAATGGTTTATTGCTTTATTGCCCTCTTAAGGAAAACCCAACTTAATCGAGTTCAGATGCCGCACTTCAGGCTCCGCAACGCTCAGGCGGTTCGGCGGCCGGCGGATGATCATAAATCGTAACAAAATAACACAAAAACCTCAAAACATGCTTACATGTGCAATAGTTCTTAGAATATACAAAATCGGGTCTTTAGTTATAAGTTATTGGATTAGAGTTTAGTTCTAGTAACTTTCAAAAAATATTGAAAAGTTTTTTGATTATTTGTATCTCGGTAACGAAGTATTTGCGAACCCATCTCCATAGGATACATGATTACCCAGTAAATAATTCCAACCATTATACTCGAAGTAATAAAACATTTAATTTTAAACCAACTCATGTTTATGCGACGATTTAAATCACTGATTGTTTAGCTGCTTACAAAATTAGCTAGCTATCTTTCACAAGAATTTGCCAAACAGAACAATTACTCAATCAATGCTGATGAGCTGATTACACTCGTAAGGAGTGACAACCGGTTTTCTAATATTTTATGCATAACGTGCGATCACGGTTATATTTTATGTACCTCTATAATCTAAACCTGTCATATAATCCTATCATCCGTGGTCTAACTACTTGTATGTGGCTAAGATCTAAAGTCGCCCAGACAGACCCTTGTGGCGTGAACTAAGTGTCCCTGTCTTTCAATGTATCGTTAAATTCATTTTGTTTTGCTTCATAGTTATTTCATATTGTTCTCTCCTTTGTAATGGCTGTCTGCTATCCAAGCAAAGCCGAAAAAAAAGTATTTGCGTTCCCATTTTGAATAATGCTGTTAATTTCGAACTACCTAAGGTAATTAAAATAAAAATTTTGATCTCCATGGTACAGTTCTGTTAAAATAGCGGATAGTCATCCTATTTATAGTTATTCCCCCTGGACTATAAATTTAGATGCTTTGACCAACGGAATGTGTAATGCTGGTAATTTACTTGTACGCTTTATCTTTAAAGTAGTATTTTCAATTCCAAATAGTTCTATTTCATTCGGTTTCCATGTAAGTCACGTAGCCATAGAGACATTGGTGCTGTATATTTTAAAATTGTCACATTAAATTCGTTTTACGCCGTAGAGAGATGTCGTAATTCACGCCGCACTTGGTCGTCGAGTAATTTCATAAATATTTCATGGCGGAGACTTTGCACTCAGCTTTTCTGCTAAAGCCAGTTGCATGCCGTATTTGCTTTTGATATTTACTGTTTTGAATTCAATTTAGACGTTTCCCAGGAAATGAGGGAACTCTAACGCCGATTTCCTTACTTGTACCTAAACAGTTTATATAATCTTGGGTATCTCTGGAGATTTCGAGACAATGACTTATTTTCTAAAACAGACATCTACTTCATAAACTGAAGCCAGATCACATAATAGCCTTTTTTTACTCTCTGGATACTTTTTTACCCAGTAGCAGTTGATGCAATAAAAATTCGTTTATGACGTTTTGATAACAGACACATATTTTAAACTTATGAAAAACTACTTTCTTTCTGGGTATTTTTTGCCTAAAGTTAGAATCACAGAAACAACTTCTCAGTTGATTAATGCCACGACCGGCATTGAATTATATTGTTGATTCCTGACTTTCGTTGGGAGCAATAATGTTAACATATTTTTATTTCACGTGACCACAGCGCCGCATGTGCCATGATCCATGTCGTTTGACTAAAATAGATTATTGCACCTGTGGCATGTTCCAGACAGTGATTATAGTATCGCTGTTATGTTGGTGTAACGTAAAATACTACTACTAGTGTACTAAAATTTATTTTTATTTTTCATCTCGATTTTCGCAAACGACATATTCTTGTTCAATTATTGTTTAGTCGGCTATGAATAATTAAATGTCAGGATGGCAGACCCCTTGTTGATTTAGTTTACGGTGGTCTAGTTATCCGTATATAAAAAATGTCGTGTTTTGGAAACGAAAATATACAAAATATTAGAAGTGAAGTTGAGAATTTGACGCCCACAATACCAAAAGATCGAAGGCTAATGTTTAAAGGCAATTTTAGGAGTTTTGTAAAGAAAAATCATACGACGTTATAGATGAAACAATACCTCTACAAAAACTTTTAATATGAAAACAAAGGACTCCGGAGAATACAAGGAAACTGTGGTAAAGGTCATGTGGAACTCGACAGCAAAACAAATCCAAGAAATATTTTTGAATGCATTCAAAATTAAATTTAATCCTTTCTACGATCCCGAGTTTGTACCGGCTAGAGCTGCCCGTAACACTAAACGAAGTCACCTTCAGAAAAACCCGACCAAAAGGAAATCCAGCTGTGCTGCTTTAAGTAAAGATAAGTATAATAAGATCCTAGAACATTTTAATGAAAACAATTCTGATGAAAAATGAAATATTTTTCATGTCGTGCGGGGAGGGGGCAACGGCCCATATTGAATATTTTGTGAAAGAAACTGACAATCAAAGCAACTTCACGGGCAAGATTGAGTGTAATGTTGGCAAAAACACTGCACAAACATTAATATAGTGGTAAACCTAGTAAATAATGAATGACCCATTTTCTTAGCAAAATTGGAACAACAGAAAAAAAATTAATTTTTCATTTTTATTGAATTCATAAAATTAATTGAAATATATCTTTTCGTATTTTAAGTGAGTTGAAGTGATTGCCATTCTTTAACGTCAATTATTTGTATCTAACTATAAAGATTATATGTAAGTTTATATTTTAGTTGTGCGTAGAAATATAACTACTTTTTCAAACTTACGTAAATTTAAATATTATCTACACATTGTTTCAAAATGATACTGTCCTACATAAATTTTGTTTATTTCTAGCAAAGTATAATTTTGGTTCTTATATATATATATATATATATATATATATATATATATATATATATATGTATTTTTTTTAGGTCTAAAATTAAATTTTTATAATAAATAATTTAATGCAATGCAAAATTTATTTTTAATTTTCATCTCGATTTTCGTGTAGCTTGATGGCAAACGACATATTGTTCAATTATTGTTTAGTAGGATGTGAATGATGAAAAGTCGGGATGACAGACCCTTTGATGATTTAGTTTACGGTTGTCTAGTTATCGGTATATTATATAGTATAGTTTAGGTTGTTATTAAAAAACATTTTTTTCGGTTTAAAAATAAACTTTTCCCGAAACTCTAGTAAATGAAAATATTTTGAACTATCTTTAAAACACAATAAAATTTTGTTTTTATTTAAAATTAATTTACTAAAATTTAAGCAAGTATATTTTATTAAGTAAAACTTGCCAATTTAATTAGCTACCACCTACCTACGGTCTTGTAGGAGTTTTTATTACCTAGAAAAAATCTAATTTCCGTAAACTTTACTAACGAGTATAAGTAAGTATACTTTATCAGATTCAGGACATTTTAAAGTTGAAATTTTGTCCTATTTAATATCACTAAACTTGACGGAACTGCATGAAATTTATCCTGAGAGTACATTATGTAGGTATTATGTACAATATTTAAATTATCATATTATTTAAGAATGACAGGGACATTTACACCGCGCAACGTTATGTGAAGATTTCTTTAAAATGGTTAATTTAAAGGGTTACACTTTATGTAAGTTTTGTAAGAAGATTAACGATATTAAAATTAACCACAGAACATTGCCTTGCTTAATAAAAGTAGTAGAAAAGGCCGCTGTCTACTCTTTCCAAAAAAGTCTCTTTGCGGATGTCAAGTACATAGTTTATCAAAAGTTTTCTTTCTTGGACCGATTATCCCGAAGTAAGCGGAACAAAATAGTGTACAAATATTATATCTACTTCCTGAAATATAATTATTATAATTTATGAGGATCTGATGAGTTGTATACACCTGAAGCACCTTGTGACTCCCTATTAAGAAAGCAAGAAGTAATGCAAGAATTTAAGAAATATTTTGATGCCTTAACTGGTAGATTAGAATAATTCGTTGTTTATCTAAAGTAAATACGTAATATATGTTATCGACCATATAAAGTTGTTTTATTATTGAAAGTCCAAACTTTGAAATAAAATATCTAAACAATAATGCAATAATGTAAATTTTCTGTCTTATCACATGACATCTGTCAAAAAGATTTTTAGTGTAATCACCTCCAGCTTACCCTGGACGCAAAAAATTTCCGGAAATCCGACCCGTTGCCATGGTAACGTCGAAAAATAAAGGCATCTGATTGGCTATAAAGTGCACGTGTGAAATTTTCACACGAATATCGTACAAGATTTTTTCTACGAGCGAAAAGTAAAATTACTCTCACGAAACTCGTACTAGTGCTTTGAAGTCACATGTCAAAATATCACTTTTCGCACTTGTATAATATCATTAAATATTTGTCCTAATATAAAACACAGAGTTTAGTGGACAGAAAATGTTTAGGCAACTTTAATTTTTAACTTCTCTATGTACTTTTTTCAATACATTTAAGAAACCGCACAGTTTTAATCTGCATAGGAGGCATGCGACTCGTAGTCGTAGAACTTATGCTGAGACGTATGCTTATCGTTTGAGAAACAAAAGATTTGAGTGATATATAATAATATAACTAACTTAATGGGTTTAGTTTACTTACTGAGAAGGCAAAGAAGTTCGGGCTCATTTCATTAAAAAATGGAGCTCGAAATAACGGGGCCCTTTAGTGGTTGAATATTAAATTTACAAATGTTATACAGTTGATTTTTTCAAAATAATTTTAATAATACTCGTATATTATCATTTGCAATATTTGACAATAAAATAACACAATGTTTTATGTGACATTGGTCGACTAAATTGAATTTATCAATAAACCAGAAGAACAATGCTTATTTGACACAAAACCTGCATTAATTCCAATTTAACAGCAGAAACAAAATACTAAAGGGCACAGGTTTTTTTATATTTCGTGCCGTACGCATATGCTTTATATTAGGAGATAGAAAAAAAAACTTCAATACAAAAGTTAAAGAGTTTTTTGACTATTTTAGAAATAATAGATAGAACACCTTGTATATTATTATCTTAAATGAAAGATACTTTCTTTATATGAAATAAGCAACCACAATTAAAAACTAGTCTGGCTTAATATTTTTATTCAGAGGTCTGCCTCGGATTCCTGCTGAAGTAGGTGTATGTCGACGATTCTTTCGGATGGTAGATACATAGATCTCAATGATTAGTAGCCATTCTCAATCCGGTTTTTAATCAATGTAGGCTGCAACTCCATGAAAACTCACCAACATAAAACTGAATAAGCTAAATTGCCGAACTTGGTTGTTGACATCAGGATCTTTTTCGTTTAGTTCGCTAAAGCACATAGATAGTAAGAATTCCTGGCTTTGAATCTCAGCGGGGGTAAGTAAACTGCGTTTTAATAAATTTGTCTGGAGGAGTATTAAATATTTGGGAAATTTGTAAACATTAAAATACATAAAGCCTTTTAAAAAGTCGTCCCACATGATATTATTAATTAGAGGTCGACGTTGCAGTTCGTTTTCCCCGGCTTAAAGGCACCGACGGCTGCTTTTTGAAATCACTTGTTTAGATTGAATTATTCGTGGTTTATTGGTTAAAACGTTCCGCTTGATAGTATTGGTTCTCGGGTTCCAATTCCAGCAGTTGCAAGTTGACGTTATCAATTTTAATAAATTGGGCTGAATTACCGTCTAAATATTTGGTAAATTTGCAAAAATAAAAACGTACGAAAAAAGCAACAGCAGTAAAGTATCATTTTTAAATTTTTTTTTAATGTAGATAATTTTGACTAAACTATAAGTGATTTTAAATGACAAACATTTTACATGGCACGGGGTCGTCATCCGGTTCCTTAAAAACACCCGTATTTTAGACTCGCTATATATCAAGGACGAAACGCCTGTCTGTTCACGACCTAAGACTAGCTATTTTCTGTTCTACGTTAGTCTTGTCAATTTGCGTTTTTATAACTCGTAATATGACGCTCTGGGGCCAGTTTCGCCAGGATCCTCATGCAGCTTGACGCAGAATGCTCGTTCATTTCAAGAAGTGTCAATTACGGTGCAGCTGAACTGCAGTCAAAATTCAGAATACAAAATAAAACGGACTAATTGCGGTCTCGAATTTCACTTTATCATGGAATAAAAATATATTCACTGGGATCAACATCCAAATTGGTAAATTTTTCCTGAATAAAAAATAGAGATTCTTATTAAATGTTGGCAACATAACATATCTTTTTGGATACAGTTTACTATGTATAATTTGCTACGTAGGTATATTAATACCGGCCGGAGTTACAAGATAGATTAGTATTAGGTTTAGTACCAGTTCAGGCACAGGTGCGCGTCAGGGCTGATAATAAAAGTAACATAAATAACTTCTAAAGATAGGTCAAAATACAAGAGTTCTAACCGCACTACACCACAACTTGTTACGTTCTGGAAGCGCGTTTCGCTAACCAAGTTAGCATCATCAGCAGATGATATAAACTAACGTAACTTATCCTAACCGAGACTATTTATAGGTAAATGTGGTCACACTAGGTTGCACCCGACTGCACCGTTGTCAAGTAAACAATAGAAGGGACTATAGGGAATAGGCAACTTAAGATTATTTATTTCTATTCGGTGATTGTTTTCCAAAGCATGTTGGGCAACGCTTGACTTTTCTATTCTTCCGTATCTTAAATGTGCCATGTGTTCTTTAAAACGAATGTTTATGGCGCGTTTAGTTTACCCAACATATTTTAGATCCCACTCAATACAGCTAATTTCATAGATGCCACTCCTCTCCCTCAAGTCGACTTTGTCTTTGCGGTTTCAAGGAGATTTTTCAAACTGTTCTCTGTTTTGTAGGCTGCTCTAAAACCTACGTTTTTAAATACTTTTTCTAGACCTTTCGTATATCTGGGATCATATGGGATTACTATGAACTTATTGGAAGCCTCAGGTGCTTGAAGAGTAGTGGCATCTTTTAACATTTTCTTATGCTCATGTCTATTTACTAATTTATGTACAAAATTATCATTATATCCATTACTTTTAGCTATATTTTTAATCCGATTCATTTGATTGTTAAAACGTTCTTTACTTAATGGAAAATTGACTAACCTGTGAGTTAAGAAATGAAATGCTGCCATTTTGTGTTGACGGCAATGAAATGAGTCGGATGTTATATACCTATCAGTATTAGTAAATGTTCTATAAATATCGAATTCTAATTTATCGTTATTTCTAATAACTAACGTGTCGACAAAAGGTAAACGCCCATTGTTCTCCTTTTCGTACCTAAAATTAATAGAAGGATACATAACTAATTTAATGATCGGAAAATTCTAAGAAGAAGAACCTGAAGCTTACCTCATAATGGTAAAATAACTAGAAAAAACAAAAAACCTTGCAGTTATCTGTCTTACACTTACCTTTATTTTAATACTTTCATTTTTATAGGGGAATCTTGATCTTCTACCTAGAGAAATTGGTCAAATATAAGACGTTTCTCATTTAACACCCTCTCCGGTGTGCGGCAGCCTGCGATAGCGTAATACGCCAGTTGTTTGTTTTCTTGAAGTCTTTTGAGATAGGAACAGATATTTCTTTCAAAATGCCAAAAATGTGTTTGAACTTATTTAGTTCATCTAAATGTAAGTTTTAATCAATAATTGTGTTATTTAACCCAAGTAAAGTTTTGTTTCGTATAACTAATAACCTATTGTTTGCTTCAAATTCACTATCTAAAACAATGCAAACTATATGGACAATCAAATAATCTAAGTTCCCTGTTAGTAATTATTGATAAAAATTGGTAAATAGACGATTAAGAATATAATGAGTAATGTAACAAAAAAAAACGTTAATATGAACAAAAACAATATAAATAATTTTTTGTTTGTTTAAAATAGATGTAATTATTCCCAAACATTAATATATTTGCATCAAATAGTCACCAACATGTTAAATATAATGGTTTGTTTAAGGAAAATAAATACTTCCTCATTATTTGTGCAGCGCTTTTATAAACCAGTGTGACGACGTGTTTAAAGCATTTTTTAGATAGTTTAAGAGAACTTTTAGACTAATTTAAATAAACATGTTCAGGTTTCTAAGGTTATCAAAGTTATTTATAGTTAGTTTATTTTGACTTTTTTGAATGATAATGATCCGTTTTTTCCATGGTTTCTACTACAAAACCGAAATTAAAATATAAACCGCTGAATTAGTTATTTTACTGCAATATATCTTTAAAATAATTCTGTTTAAACCTAAGTACTACTCATCTTAATAACTATTTAAAACGTCTCGAATTTTTACGATTAATTTAGTAAACATAAAAACATTCTAAGGTTCTCACTGGCTAGAAACATGTTCTTTAGATTTGTAATTCATGGTACTATGACAGGATCAAATACCAATAGGAATTTGATCCTACCAAATTCACATTCTGATGCTTCTCAAAGATGTATCGCATATGTACAGGGACGGACATATGGGGGAATGATGGGGAGCGTGCCCCCAATATTGTAACCTGTAGGTAAAATCATATCTCATGTTGGAATTAATTCACGTGTTAGTAAAATCTTAAAAGATTTAAATTAAAATGATTTTGTTCAAACCCGAAGGACTCAGAAAACAACATATGAATGATACTAGCAAGCAAGTGCGGTTTTTTTGTTATATATATATATATATATATATATATATGTATATATATATACATATATATACATATATATATTATATATATATATATATATATATATATATATATATATATATATATATATATATATATATATATATATATATATATATATATACATATAGATACATATATATATATATATATATATATATATATATATATATATATATATATATATATATATATATATATATATATATATATATATATATATATATATATATATATATATATATATATATATATATATATATATATATATATATATATATATATATATATATACATTTATTATTACACTATTACATTTCAGCAAGCGATTAAACTATCCTCATTAAAAAAAAATATATACTGCGTACACATTGACTGCAACTCCTATGCATCAGTCAATTCACGTCAGCCTTGAATTTTGTGATGAAATACGCAATTGCTGTAATAAACTATTTAATGGCATTTAAAAACTACCAATAGACTTCTTTGGTTTTTTAATAAAATAGAAACATTGAATGAGAATCAACTTGTTTGATGCGCTCAGCGCTTTTTTTTCACAAACACTAGAAACATTAAATATAAGGAAATAAAAATAATAATTATTATTATTCTCATTATTACAATTAGCCAAGAACTGGTGTATTCATTTAAACATTTGTAAAAGATAATTTTATTTTATGTAGGGGTTGGCTTAAGTACGTTACCCCATTTTCCATTCATTTGTGGCACCTACATGTGAATAATCAATTTTCCCAATTATATCAAGCTTTCCGACTTTGTGCTGCCAAGCCAACGGTAGTAGTTTTCTTTGGCTGTATATACATGGAAATTATAAGTAGCAATTTAATAGTTCCCAGAAAATTAATTAACTTATTTGTGTAGTTCAGACAGGGGTGTGTTTAAATGTTGAATGTATTAATGTCTCCTCTTGATTCAGTTGTGATATATTTCATAGGTACTTTAAAGAACACTTAAATCGTGATTTTAATAATATATGAATTTCCAGAAGTATATTCTGTCACTAGATTATATTTATATGGTCTAAGGTTTTATCTATGCGGTAATGAATATCTACCTATCTTCTGTATGAATTAGGCGCATCTACTATCTTGGGAAATAATTTTTACAGTTTCTGGACTGTGCGTGCAGGTATATCTGACGTAAAAGTACAAAATCGCGCAAGAGATGTATGTAATATGAATCTGCGAGATCTCATTGGGATTTGAAGGCGTAGTTACACATTGTAGTTGGAAGACCATTGGTTTGATCGAACTGCTATAATGTAGGCAACCTGCGAGCTGTGATTTAGAGTCCAAGTTAAATTATAATGTTCGCCACAAGAAACGTAGAAACCAGTCTCCTGTCACTCCCACCTTTCTCTATTTTATCCTCGTAGGACTTTGATGCTGATGCTCTTTATCTTAAATAACCTAAACTTACCTCATTTTTTGCTTTAAAATTACTCAGTTTTATATAGCGAAGAAGAATGCTTTCTGAGTACTTTGTAAAACTTCGTCGTATTATAAATAGAGTTTAAACTCCAGAATGATATGGGTGACGTTTGGTTCCATTATAAACTACTGACTATTTTTCGGTAGCGTTTTTACTTTTACCTTGTCGAGATCTTCCTGATACTCGGTGAAACACGCATGAAGGAATACTTGCAAACCAAACCCAACTATAGCTAGTCCCTAGGGCGTTTTGGAATCTAAATTGTGTACCACCAACATATTCTCCGTATAGCTTGATAATTATTTGTTGCAATATTTTTAGCAAGAGTTTTAGCAGATTACTCGTTAAACTTATGGTGCATGTTACACTAGGCTTTTTAGGGGTCGCAATAAATGTATATTTCAGCCATCTTTTTGGCACTTTGCTCATTAAATTTAGATACTGGGCTGGAACACCGTACTTTGGGATTTTTCCTTCCCTTCAGTTGCGATACTGCTTTTTTGACTTCGCCTACTGTTATTAATAGCTCTTCAATAATTTGTGTCAAAATCTTGGGGAATTATAGGAATATTATCATCAATCAATTCAGAAATGTATGTAAACGGTTTCCATTCTTCAACTTCCGACTGGGATAGATTTATATATTTTAGCTGTGTATTTTATATTTTTAAGCATATTCTATTTTTTCGCAGTTGTTTTCCTTTGGCTCTTCTCAAGCATCAAGCCAAGTCAGAGGTCCGAGGATATGTCGGTACCAGGATATGATCTATCTGATGTACATCGGTTTCGAAATCGTTATTTAGGAGAATGTTATCGATCTGATTTCGCACAATGTTATTCCGTTAAATATGAGGTTATTTCCTTGTATATAAGCTTCGAGGTGGAAGTTTGTAAAGGTAATTAGAATCACGCATCCTCCTTCTACAAAATTCTTATGATGTTCACCTCGTCCGTTTCTTATACCTAGCCCAAAACTTCCAACGGCTTTTCTATTGCCGCCCCTAACTTTGTGACCGTATTGTGGAACTAGCTTTTAGTATTCTTATGAGCAGCTCGTAGGACTGTTCTACTTCATCGTCGTGCTTATCAGCAATAGGAGCTTACTCTGAATGATGTTCACTTCGGCGATGATGCTATTAAACCACATGACTAGCATTCATATTGTTGCATTTTTTGAATTAAAATCACAGTTACTCCAATCTTGTGTTGACCGGAATCGTTACCAGAATAATAAATACTGTGATGTTCTGTCCTTGACTGGCCGCTACCTGACCATCGTAGTTCACTGATACCAATTATGTCGACTTGGATTCTTGCCATCTCTTGAATGGCATTGTGTATTTTTCCCATTTGGAATATAGTTCTTACATTCCATAGCCAACCAGGACATTCTTAGCAGCCTCTTACCACTGAAGGTCTGCCAGGGATTGAGGCACGTGCCAAAGTATGAATACAGTAGGGAGTATTGTGAAGTAGTTTCCCCGTTACTTTCAATACCGCTGTACAGGAAACTATAGACTCGATTTTCAGCTTGTTTAAGGAAGCCGGCAGCTGCCCTTCTTAAAAAACACTATACAGAAATAAAAGAGTTGATACATTTGCGATCCAAAGAAAAACACATTAGGGTATATCAGACCTATATAATGAATGTCCGTCTCTTAGTTGAAAATCCAAAAGAGCCAAAGTCCATGTGTTTAGCCAAAGTTAGGTAAAAAAATTATAATCGCATATATTGCCCTGTAAACACTAAAAGGTCGCAAAATAATTGTATACATAATCCAAAAGACAGTACCAAAATTGAAAAAAGATTTTTTTACATATCTTAAGTTGTTCAAAAGACATATGGAATCAAATTTTTATCAACTCTTGGAATGTTTTGAGTGATTTACAGTTTCAGTTAAAAAACAAGGAAATATATTATAAAGTTAGCGCCGATATATAACTTAGCATTAAATAATTAAAATTTTATACTTTCTATTTAAAAATCAAAATACTATGTGTATCTTTGAAAATGTAATAAATTAATTTACCAATCACAGATAAAGTGTCAATAATTTTAACATCCAAAACACATTTTGTAATTTTTAATAATAACTAAGCAAAATTTAAAATAATTATTACAACGCTTATTTTTCTTTCCAGATAGACGCCCCGACCAGATGTACTTCTAGATTCTCTGAAATTTCAAAATATTATTCAAATTGACTCCGGAATATATTTGACATTTCTAAAACATTGACAGTTATCAACCACAAAAAAGACTTGCTCATTGTGTAATCGTAAATTATCTATGCTTATCGTAAGCATATAAACAACTATTTAAAGACGTTCTGACTAAATAAATCTAATCATGGTCTCGTATTCATTATTTCTCCGGAACGCTAACTCGGTATTCTTGTTTGTAGTGATCATAGGTGTCGTTAGTATATTCGGTTCGGTACCATCTGTTTTCGGTCGGTCAAGAGAATCTCCAGTGTATTCTAATGAGTTTGCAGTTAATATACCCGAAGGTGACACTACTGCTGATCTCCTGGCTGCGAAACATGGCTTTATCAATAAGGGACAGGTAAGAGTTTCTTTTTTGTTTGTAAATGCTTGTAACAAATTTCAATAATAAGCAGGTGACTACCTGCGGTTTTATCTTAGACATACCTTCAAAAAACACCAGGAATCCTTTCGTAAAAATAAATGCTCTTAATTATAAATAAATTTGTATACGTACAGCATGGTCATTTTAACTTGTCTACATTTTAATCTGCACGACAAACCTTCTTATTTTTCAAATATATCTAAATGATTCACTAAAAAAATTGTAAGACTAATAACCAAGTCTTTTGTAAAATTGGAATAATTTTAAGTATCAATAAAGATATAAATATACCTTAGACATTTTTAATAAGATGCCTTGTAAATTTTTCTTTCAGTTGATAGGCCGCTTTTCCTGTTTACAAGTATCGGTAACCGGGTTTGGTACCTTTGTCTATAAAAATAAAAAAGAACAATATAACAAGATAATCTTTATCATATACGTTGATCTTATGGTGCAGTTTTTCTAAAAAGCAAGGTATATTTAAATCTTTGAAAATCTAAACCAAGTCACTATAACTCTACACTACAAAACTCTTGCGGATGTTCAGGCACAAAAAACCTATATATATATATATATATATATATATATATATATATATATATATATATATATATATTATATATATATATATATATATATATATATATATATATATATATATATATATATATATATATATATATATATATATATATATATATATATATATATATATATATATATATATATATATATATAGATATATAAATGTGTTTTGTAATTTATTTTTTTACATATTTTAGGATTTATAAAATTCACACAATGCGTCCAAGGGGCTGAAACCACCCTTTTAATATTATATTTTTTATTTAAAAAACGGTTAGTTATTCGAAAAACACTTGAACACGTGCTTTTTATTTTATTACATATTTTAAGATTTTTTATAAATTCATACAGGGATTTTGAAAAAATCGGGTCATGATTAATTTTTGCAATCTATTTTAACCCGTTTGTCGTTGAAAGCTGAGCTTGTGCAGACAGCTTGATTTTAGAGTGCAGAGGTTCGATACAAAGGATTCTTCGAAACTCAGTTTCCAAGTGGGTGAAACTACCCCTTAAATGTTTTTAGTGGACTCGAAAGTTGTCAAAATAAAACCGCTTCTTGGTTTAAAGGACGAGCTCTAATAACTCATATATATAACTTCGTCAGACTTTTTCAATTTAAACGGGTACAGTTTCCTTTAAAGCTTTGTTTCGCCATGACAATTAACAAAGCTGAAGGGCAATCCTTAAGTAGAGCTGGAGTAGACTTGTAGAGATTGTTTTCTTCTATGGTCAACTCTATGTCGCATGCTCTAGATTATGTTCGCTTAGTAGGTTGGCTATTTTATAGCCAGAGAATGCAACAACAAACGTGGTTTATAAAGAGGTACTGAAATGAGGCGAGTTTAGTAATATACGCGAACGAAGTTGCGGGTACCCGCTAGTATATATATATATATATATATATATATATATATATATATATATATATATATATATATATATATATATATATATATATATATATATATATATATATATATATATATATATATTATTATGTATACAGGGTGCCTCCGGTTAAGTCGGCACCATTGCTAACTTCCTTATTATTGGAGATATGAGGTCGGTTAAATTAGCAAACTAGTAGCATTTTTTCTGCTGATTAAGATAGTGAAATCAGAAAAACAATTGAACATCGCGTCTTCGAGTTATTCCAAAAAATGTATATTTTTTCAATGGAACACCCTGTATATTTTTCGACATAACGTTAGCAAATCGTCCTAAGAATAAAAAAGTTCATATGCACTATCTGCCTAAACCTAATAATAACAAAGTTATAGCGATATTTTACTAACAGTCAAGTTGGCCATGAAATTAAAAATAAAAACAATTGATTGGGTGGCTTGGCGATATAAATGACAGTTTGTAGATGAGGGGCGTTTTGTTGTAGCAGAAAAATAATATATTTACAGTTTTAGTTGCTAAAGCTTGTTTTAAAATGTTGTTCACGCATATTGAAAAATGTGATATGTTAGAAACATACCTTATGTGTAGGAAAAATAGTACTATGGCAATACAAGAATACCGCCGAAGATTCCCTACTCGTAATTTACCGGACAGGAGGTATTTTTTAGTTCTCTATAGAAAATTTAGAAGTAACGAGGAGGTTTTTAAAAAGGCAAGGAAGAGAAAACCTTTTATAATAAGCGAAGACGTTGAAATTACCATATTAGCCTATTTTGAAGCACACAAAGAATACTCAACAAGGGATTTAGCAAGAGATTACGGTGTTAGTTTAGTGACGATATGGCGGATCTTAAAGAAGCACAAGTTTATTCCGTATAAGTACCGGCCAATTCAAACATTGTTGCCTGGTGATAATGAAAGAAGACTTGCGTTTTGCCATTGGTTGCATCATGTTTATGAAAGAAATAATGACATTTTGAAGAACATTATTTGGAGCGATGAATCCAATTTTTCCAACAAAGGTATGTTCAATCGCAAAAACGTCCATTATTGGTCGCAAGAAAATTTATTTCTCACTGATCCCAGAAATCCTCAGCATCAATTTAGTGTCAATGTTTGGTGTGGTATGAGAGGAAGCGAAATACTTGGACCTGTATTTTATGAGGGTACTTTGACAGGAAGGAGATATGTTGACCTGATAATTTCTGGGGAGTTAGAAGAATATTTGGACGGCGTCAATTTGGCTACACGACAACTAATTTACTTCCAGCAAGATGGGGCCCCACCTCATCAGTTTGGTGATGTAAGAATGATGTTGCAGAGATTATTTGGAGACAAATGGATTGCCACAAATGGTCCAGTTCGCTGGCCACCTAGATCCCCAGACATAACTCCTCTTGATTTCTATTTTTGGGGTTACGTGAAAAATGAAGTTTATAAGAAGAAATATGCAAATTTGGAAGAACTGAAAATTGAAATAAGGAGAATAATGGCGTCTATTGATGGAAGGACAATTTTAAAGGCGACGAGGCATGTGCTAAAATGTGTCCGAAAATGCATAGAACAAGATGGTGATGTGTTTGCTCATTTACTGTGACAGTTAAATCTAACCAATTAAGTAATATTGTTTTTATTTGGAATTTCATGGCCAACTTGACTGTGAGTAAAAATATCGTTATAACTTTGTTGTTATTAGGTTTAGGCGATTAGTGCATATGAACTTTTTTATTCTTAGGACGATTTGCTAACGTTATGTCGAAAAATATACAGGGTGTTCCATTGAAAAAATATACATTTTTTGGAATAACTCGAAGACGCGATGTTCAATTGTTTTTCTGATTTCACTATCTTAATCAGCAGAAAAAATGCTACTAGTTTGCTAATTTAACCGACCTCATATCTCCAATAATAAGGAAGTTAGCAATGGTGCCGACTTAACCGGAGGCACCCTGTATATATATATATGTATATATATATATGTATATATATATATATATATATATATATATATATATATATATATATATATATATATATATATATATATATATATATATATAGTTAGTGAAGACAACAACTTTTGAACCGCTGGGTATATTGCAATGGAAATTGGGACGATAATATACGAGACATTTTTCCATTTTTTGAAAAAAAAATTGCAATTTTAAATCTCAAGACATCTGGGTGCAATTTCGAAACCTTTTTTTCATGGAAGGGGGGTTCGAATTATATATCGTTTTAAGAATTTTTTTATTCACAATCCAAGCCCTGATTTTGGAAACATTTGATTCAGCAGTTCTCAAATAACGACCAATAACAATTTTAAATTTGACTTTCTGATACGTGGTTTTGTACCGCACTTTTCCACCAATTAAGTGCGACAATTAATTGCCATTGCGTTTTCTAATATTTGACATTTTTAAATGTGCTTTTCAGGTGTTTTGAATGCTTCCGAAAATACCATTTAATTGAAATGGCGCTTTCGTTAGAAGATCAAATCAAAGCAGTTAACATCTTTGGCAGGGCTAACCGGAATTATCACGCTGCAGTTCGCATCTTCAGTGAACGCTTTCCGAAGCGACCAATGTGCAGGAAATATTTTCAGATTTTATTGTTAAAATTTCAAGTAATAGAGACGGTAAAAGATGCCCCAAGATCTGGGAGGCACAAAATTAGCGAAAACGTGAAAGTTCAAGTCGTAGCTGAAATGGTCGTAAATCCTAGACAATGTACTAAGCAAATAGCTGAGACATGCGATATTTTGCGTTCATCTATTAAAAATCTTTTAAAATTCAATACATTTCATCATTAACAAAATGAGAATTGTCCACGGATTAACCGAAGATGACCCTGACAGGCGACTAGAGTTTTATGGGGTTAAGACAGAAAGGATCACACCAAATCACAGTTATCTGCACCATATTCTTTTTTAGTAATAGAAGCATCTGTGGATGGAAAAGTGTAAATATTGGAGTGATGAAAACTCCCATGTGTTTTACGAAAGACATTCTCAGTTTCCTCAAAAAACAAATTTTTGGGCGTGAATTTTGGGTGACCCTATCATAGGTCCCATATTTTTGTGAGGAAATTCAAATAGCTCCACATATCTTCTAATGCCGCAGAATACCATCGCTCTAATTATTGTTGATGTTGCTGCTCAAAACCCACGTGCGTTCCACTTTGGCATTACTTTTCAACGGGACGGTGCCCAGCCACATTATTTTAGAGACACTAGAAATTACTTGGATGCAACCTATCCGGATAGATGGATTGGTGGCCGAGATCCGACAGAGTGACCAGCTTGCTCGCCAGATTTTACACCCCTTGATTATTTTCTGTTGAGCTATGTGAAACCTCAAGTTTTAAAAATGGCTTCGGATTCTCTGATGAACTACATGAACGTTTCATCGACGTGTGTGCAGGAATAAACCTTGAAACCCTCCATACTGATTCACTAACAGGATGTTAATTGCAAGGCGGGATTTACAACATCTTTTAAAATGAAAATTTTGTGTTTTTCTTTGTCAGTTTGTTTCAGTTTTTTAATATTCGTTTTATCAGTTTTTTATTATTGGCCGTCATTTGAGAACTGCTGAATTAAATGTTTTAAAAATCGAGGCTTGAATTATGAATAAAAAGGCTTTGACACTTGACCCCCTTTCCATAAAAAAAAGTTTCAAAACTGCGCCCAGCTGTCTTCTTCGACATTTAGAGTTATGATTTTTTTTTTTGGAAAAATTGCGAATTTGTTTATATATTATCATTCCAAAATTCGTTGCAATATACCGAGCTGTTCAAAAGTTAGACGGATGTCGTTTGTTTCCTAACGGATCCTCTTCATTTTTGGTGTGATTGGAGTTCAGGAACGCAGGTTTTTCTTGCGCTTAATTTGCTATACTTCATAAGCGTTCTTTTTTTATAGAGGCAGAAATTAAATATTATCCAGATTAATCTCCCTGTCTAAAAAGTGGAAAATAATATTTTATTTCATCTGGAGAATTCTGCACCGTAAAGTCGGCGCCAAAGTTATTCTTAGTTACTTATTAACAAAAATATATTTTTGTACTGAGTATTTTGATGTCTAATACCGTGAGTATAAGATCTTACTGTCTTTTTAGTTCTATTTCATTTGTTAAAGTCAATTAACAAATAGCCACTAGGTCCTTTGCATATTATGTAACCTAATTGTATAATAACATATCTTATGCAATATACAATTGTATCATACATAATTTTTTTTCCTGACAGAATGGTGAACTCAATGTTGAACGCATATATTGTTCAATATAAAGGCGTCTTTCAGCCAATTTTAAATTTTTTTTTCAATATGCTTACTATAGGACCACATATGGGGTAACTTCCTGAATATTGCCTGAAAATTTCATCTGAAAAAACATAGGATCGAATTGATAATCTCCTTTTTTTATCGGTTAAAATACCTCGGATCTAAAATGTGAAAAATTGACCTGACCGGTTTTGTGTCGAAAACTTTTTTTGTCATATCATTTCTAAATTTGACATTAAGATATTTTAGGTTATGAGCAATCCGCTGATGTTATAATCAAATATTAAATTTGAAATAAATTTTCTCCTATAGGGTGCTTTCTTTTGAAATCTTTGATTTTTGTTCCCATAAAACATATGCCTATGAGGTAAGGTAATGCAATCTAAGCCCCAAATATAAAAAGGACACCTTAAAAAATAATCGGGTATCGGCTTATATCCATGTTAAGTGGGATATCCTGTATACAAATACCAAAATAATATATTTTTTTGCAAATGGCTCCTCACTACTGAAAGCAACATAGCGTCGTATTTTGTTAGTCGTATATATCAAACTGTATTAAATGAATCCCCTTCTAATTGGGAGAGGAGCTAGTTGCAATGCTAGGACCCCACCCAATAAATTGCAATAATAATTTTATTGGGAAATAAATTTTAAATCTGAAAATATGTCAAAATTAAATTTTGAGGCGGTGAGTAGCTTTTGAAACAAACTTAGGAAAGGAGTAAAAACATCGACAGCTCTCTCTGAAAAATAAACAGCTTTTAATTTTCTTGAACATGCATCCCAAATATCCAATTCCTGAATTTTCCTAGCTGGTTTGTATTGTATATTACAAATCTTATTACGATCAGTACACGGCACTATCGCAAGCAGAATTTTGTGGGGCAAAATCAAAGAAATTATCCCTGTTGTAAAATATCTGGCGTTAAATTTATAAAGCAAGTTTGTACCACATTAATTTCAATTGCTGCTATTACATACGACTTAGTTTACAGAAATGGTTACGGCGACAATATGCCGGATTTTAGTGGCCTCCTGAGAGAAATTACGGCTGCCGTGCCGAGACCGTCTGGCTGCATGGTGGCGTTGACTTAAGATTAATGAATTTCTACATTTGAACTTGGCTCCACTCTTTTCCTTTCCTTGTGGAAGCTTCCCCGATAAGCTGACCCTCGTCTATTTTGCGCTGCAAATTGTTTTTGCTGATAAATATCATCTAATTTATTGTCCTTTTGTTGACCGAATTCTGTTGGCTAAAGATAAGGAGCCCGCTAAAAACCATTAGCAGGCCTATTCTTATTAGCTATAATGTTTTCAATCTACTAATTTAAAGAATATATCATATCATTAGGCGAACAGATCAAGATTTTATGTATTGTTTCTCAATCATTAAGTTAGTGCAACATTCTCATATCATGTCAAAAATGAATAATAGCAAGTTTGTGGATATTTGGCAAAGTGTTATTCCTTTTATTCCAAAAAAAAAATCATATTGTATATGACAGTATTTTTTATTATTTCATAATTCTTTGCCTTAGTAATTTCTTAAGACCATTTTTAGGTAAAATATTAAGGCTAGAATTACATCTAGAGATCAAATTCTGCACATATTTGCAGCAGTGTCCCAAAACGTTCATAAGTTAAGACAAACGAAATAATCCGTAAATTTCTTATACCCGAACTTTCTCTCGTCATGAGTTTTTCTTTTAATTAGGAATAGTGAAGTGTCACCCAATTTAGTTCCGTACGTAGTAATTTAGTAACACATACAATGTTTTTTCAAACACTTTTATTTGGCGCCATTTTGATCTGAATTCGTACCAAAATATTACCAGTTTATCTCTATATCACACTGAATTTTGGTACAAAATTTAAAATGAATATAATAAGTAGTTTTTTCATGCCTTTATTTTATTAATTGGCCATTTTATCATCTTAGACTTGTACCAAATGTTACCAGTTCATTCCTATGTAACTCTTGATTTTGGTAGAGAATCTATTGGATAATTAATCTTTTAATAATAATTTTTTAACTTTTCACTGGGCGGCAGTTTTGTTCCTCGATATTAGATTTTTACTTCTCGTATTACTCTTAATTTTTCACCAGAATTTAAAGTCAATCGGGAATGTAGTATTTAACTATGCCTCAAACTGACAAACAGATCGTCAGAATTGAAAAAAAAACATATTTCTTGGCATCTAGAGACACATTAAAACGTGAACATCTATAAAAATCTGAAAGGGTGATTTTTTCACGATTACAAACATTTTATTTGGCCGCCATTTTGTTCCGCCATCTTGAATTCGGACCACCGTTTTGCCAGTTGATCGCTTTGTCACACTTAATTTTAACACAAAATTTTAAAAGAGTCTAATAAGTACTCGTCAAAAAAAACAGTATTTTTTGGACTTGCTATGTATTTATTTTATGTATGTAAATCGATTACTCCGCGATAGTTTGGCCAATTTGGGATTATTCAGGATATTACCAGAGTGGTCCCGAAGCAAGCATATTTTAAAAAGTAAAAAATAACGGAATGCCTCCATTTTCAATTACTTAGTTGAGCACCGGAGCCAATTTATATTATGCTCACCATATCATGAGGAAAAACAGTATGCATCTAAATATCGTGTTTCATATGGTTTTTTAATAGCACGAAATTCAATTTGACTCATATTTTTGAAGTTTTGACAATTTTATAATATTAATACCGTGATTATGGCAAAATTTCATATGCAGTGGCCCCAGTAGCTACTTATTTATTTTAACAGGGACCTCCAAAATTTTAACCTAAGTTTAGGCTTTTAAATTAAAAATTTTGTTTAAATAGAACCAAAAAGGATGAAATAACAAAATAGACCTAACAAAATACACTAAAAAGTAAAAAATAAAAAAGTCGGTAACAGAGTAATAAAGACCAGAGACTATTTAATGTGGTATAAATGTAGACACTCAATATATACATTTCTATTTGTGATTAAGTAATTAAGAATCAGTTTAACGCTGAGTTCATAAATCACATTTTCGATGTGGAATAAAATATCATTTTTTGCTTTTTAGTGTCTTTTTTAAGTCGGTTCAATTTTTTATAAAGAAAATTTGACATCTAGAGACCACAAAAAAGATTTGTAAAAACTTGCAAGTGTAAATTTTTCACGATTACAATACTTCCCTTTTATTAGGGGAGTAAAAATGTAAATTACTAGGTCCAAAAAAGAATTTTTAAATTTATATCCTATCGAGCGCGAACATTGGATTTCTTTTTTTTCAGTTTTTGTAAATTGTTTACATAAAAATTAGTGTCTAAGATAAAGAACTTTACTTTTTACTTCCCTAGTAAAAGGGAAATATTTTTTAGGTAGAATAAAATGCTTCTAGATGTCTGTATCATTTCACTATGCACAGTGTGAATTGCAGTGTAAGTTATATATCGCATGCCTAGTTCGTTTTAATTTTTCTCAACTTCTTTTGCTTAGTGTTGGATACCTTGTTGTAAGCAGTTGAACCTTGTAAATCAAAATTAATTTGGTTTTAGCGGAAACCTTAGTTATAGACAATTTAGACCATTAAGTGGCCCTAGGTGCATGGTGGGCGTGTAGTGATGAAATCAGAATTTGTTTAGTTTCAGTTTAAGATAAATGCAAATTTATTTTTTCTACAATCGCTGTGAAGACCGACAACAAAGAAAGAAGAGGTTCTTTTAAAATTTCCGCGGTAGCGATTCTTATACGAACGACGCGACGCAACAAACTTATGTTGAGTAGGCTATGATTTTCGGTTGCTATGCTACCGTTGATGTGTTCATCTGTTTTCGTGTTTCCGAGTTGCTGTCTATGAAACGTATGGAATATACTAAATATATTTATGCCATCAAAAGTTAATAATTTTTCGCTTTTGTTCTTCACGATTATTCAATTTTACTATGCATTAACTCATACTAACCGGCACAAAACACAAATATGTTAAACCTAGAAAAAACTGTTTACGTCTCTGCTTGTTGATAAGGTTGCCCGGTCGCCCTACGGATTGAATCATTGCATTTATTTGTGCGGGCCGGAGAACAGCACTTTATGAAAACGGAGAAATAATGTCTAATTCTTGCCGAAATAAACGTAGAATAATACGCGTTATATCTAGTGATAGTGACAGTGATGTTCGTGATCATCGAGAACTGCCCAAAAAAGGTCAAAAGTGGCGTATTAGGGAAAAGGAAGTGGTATACCGACACGAAATCCCGTTTATATGATCGTTAGTACTAAGAATAGAGAGGTAAGTAGATATACTGGTTTACTAAGAAATAATTGGGCAAAATCACTACTAATAAAAAGGTTTTGGGTTGTATTAAAGGATGCACATTTTTCGTTCTCGGTTCAGATGAATTTTAGAAATTTTTTTACGATTTTCTTGAATAATGAAACTCATTTGTTTAATTGTATTCCATTTGGTGTAAACATAGAGCTATATATTTTTACGGAAATAATAAGATCAATTCTGGCCTACGCACGTAAGGACAAAAAATGTAATATGCAACACATCACATCTGGACGATTTTTATTTAGGTAATACTAAAATAGGGGTTTCATGAGCTTTATAAATCCAAACATTTTAGGTATTTTTCAATTTTATACTAGAGCATATACTGTACCGAGTAGATTAAAAGCTAAAATTTCTTGGAAAACTTACTTGTTTTCCAAAAAGAAAAATTGAAAAACCTCACAATTTTCACTACTTTTCACTAGTAATAGCAACGTCGAAATAAAGTGGTAGGCATAATGAGTAAGGTTCAGGACTAATCACTTTTTTTATTTTCATTTTTAAAAGGTAGCTGGAAGTCGTTCATTAAAATTGAAATAAAATCTGAGTCATTTTTGTTTTCTGTAACTTTCACAAAAAAACATTTATTATAAATAAAGATTGCTGAGAATTATCTATTTTAGATATTAATAACAGCATACAAGCTTAAACTTCCGCAAACGGCGTTAAAAATCGTATCTGAAGAGGGAGAATAAAACAAGTTTTTTAGTGGTTTTTATTAAAAAAATTAACTCTTCTAAGGTTAGTTGTGTTTAAAAATGTTCAATTTACAATAATCCTCCAAAAGAATATTAAAAAAGTGTAAAAATTGCGGGTTTATTGAGCCACCTTAACCCTGAAATAGAATCCAGGAAAAATTTACAAGCAGTAAAAATTATATTAAGTTAGGGTTTATTATAAATCTAGAAAAAAAGTGAATTAAAACCAAAACAGGGTATTTTATTGTTAGGGTTCGAAATAAATAGCTTACGAATTACTATAAGTTTCCCGCAAGAACGGAAAAATAATATAATTAATAAGCAGGCGTAAGTATATAGAATAATCTGTAAATTTTATTTACCAGAGCTTCCCTCGAATCTTTTCTTTTATTAGGAATAGTAAAAGGTGACCCAATTTAGATCCGCATGTAGTCATTTAGTAACACATATACTTACTGCTTTTTAGAACATTTTTATTTTGCTTCACCATATTGAAATCGTACCAATATTTCACCAGTTTCTAACTATACTATAGTTGATGTTACGCATAATTTGAAATAAATTGAATAAGTAGTTTTTCCAAAGATGTTTAAAGAGCGCCATTTCATTTTATCTCTATATCACACTTAAAGCTTGCTAAACATTTTCTAATAGGTTGTGTTTTCAGGCTGATTTTTTAAATATTTTATTAAGCCACCATCTTGGATTCGTACCAAAATGTTACAAGTTCAATTCATTACATTACTTGATTCTTTTGCAAGATTTGAGATAAAATGGACAATTCCTTTTTCCTTTAATTAAAGAATATATATTATCTCTAGTAGCCTGCAAAAAATAATTTATATACATATTTGTATTATAAAAAAAGTCTTCAGTAAGTACTGGTAGTTCGTGTACTTCTCTAGTTTTTTTTTTACCAATTGTGTTTTAGCTGTAATTAATTATTTAATTAATTTGTTCATACAATTTATGTATTACTGAAAAAAAAGTGTACACCAGTCTACTTTTATAAGAAAAAGAAACAACAAATGTGTTTTGTTTCTTTTTAGCTCTGGAGATGACTGAATATATAGTCGAACGTCTATCTAGTCGTTCTTTTTTTAACAAAAATTCACATTATTAGTGTAAAAATAGTATATTATGATGTAGTGTGGCATGTGCCAAAGGCAACTAACGTGCTTAAATAATAGAATAACGTTTTTTACTGCGTGGCCGATTTAGGATGCATATCTATTTTTTAATATGTTTATTAAAATTATATAAAGATTAAATAATTGTATCGAAAAGATTTGTAAATAGCTGACATTACCTTAGCCATGAATTTTAATACATTGTTTGTATTCGCAGCATATCACAGGGATAATAACGTAGCTAGTAAAAGTGACACCAATTAATTATTGAACGAACCTTGTCAGTAAATATGGCATATATAACTATTGTAAATAAAAATATACAATAGGACCCATAAAATTATAGAGAACTATGCGACTAATATAACAGTAGGTTTCACTTACTTTAATATAATTTTGCCTTTTTAAATATTAGGATAAAACTTCACTAATGAGCAATTATTATACAGGGCGATTCGTACATTTTCTAATGCTCAAGTAATTAGAAGTCCTATTATAAATACTATAGTGCTCTGTTGATTTTATGTCATTTTTATTTAACGGTAGAACCAAAATGATATTTAATTTGGCCTTTGTATAAAAATTAAAATCTTGAGGTGTTCACTATACGTCCAAGGTCGCGTACAATAATTGACTATTTTTGAAAATATATATTATATTCTTTAGTTATATAAAAGAAGCATTTTTTTGTTTTGAAAATCTTAAAGTATTAGAATTTCTCAAAAAAAAAAAATTTCACTTGGAAAAATATATTTTTATTTTAACATGTTTTGTCCATTTAAGTCTAAAGCAAGAAGATTGTTGACCTATTTTTACGATTTCTTTTTTTATTTTGCTGTTACATTTGGTATTTTCGATAATGCCTCACAGTTATTAAAGCAAAGTAAGACAAATATTTATCGAACTATTTGTATATAATAGTCTATTACTAGAATTATTATGTAAAACTAGGTGGAATCTGACGTAACAATTTTCGTATAGTCTGTTCGACATTTTATGAGATACTTTGAAATATACTACAATTTATATTATATCTCTTATTATTTACTTTCCCATGATTTTTTTTTGATATTTAAAATGTGTTAATTTTCCCGGCAACCTACTTAAATATCCTTGCCGTAAGCCTATCAGGTCTAGATTTTCAGATGAAGAGAAGGTTACGAAACATATATTAAAATTCATGGCAACGGTATTGTCAGCTATTTACAAATCTTTTCGATACAATTCTTTAATCTCTATGAAAACCCGTATTAAAACATTAACCAAATCTGACTGTTTGTTTTAGCTTAATGGAACTTTTTGTAAAAATTGGAATTCTGTGTTTCAGGTGCGGTCGAATATGAAACGAAAATGACCGCAATGTGAAAAACAGTTACACGCTGTATGAGTTTATTTTTACTAATATATACAATGATTTCTAATCTCAGATATTTTAAGTTACTGACTTATTTGAATGCGTATTAAGCATAAACGTATAAGCAAGAGGAGACACAACCTTTCATTCATAAATACCCTTTTGTTGTCTATCAATCATTGCCCATGTGTTAGACAAAAACTTATGAGAGACAGAACGTCAAAATTCCGACTTCAAATATCGCTGTGGAAGATTTTCGACCAGAGAGTTCTTGGGGCCAGCGGCGGCTCGGTTTTTTAACATGTTTTGTATTAAAATGCTTTATTATGCTTGTATATCTTTAATAGTAGAGTGAATCTTAATATTTACACGCGAATGCCGCGTTACATATTCGTTAATTTTAAATTTCTGAGGCACCAGAAATAGAAAAAAATCGGTAAATTTCCGGCACTTTCCTTCTTATGAATATTTCATTTCATTAGGAATAGTAAAGTGGAACCCAATTTAGTTTCGCACATAGTCATTCAGTATACTGTCTTCAAATATTTTTATTGCGCGCCATTTTATTCCACCACCACTACTATATTTTACCAGTTTCTACCTAAGCCGCACTTATATTTTGTGCATGATTTAAAATAAATTGCTTTTTTACTTCTTTCGTAAAACGGAAATATTTTAATACTGAAAAAATTACCCTCCGATATTTTTTCAGATCTTTACGTTTCAGGGTCTTTAGATGCGAAAAACATATTTTCTCAATTCCTTCGGTCTGTCTATTCGCGGCATAACTAGAGAACTACTTTACCGAATGACTTCAAGTTTTGGTCAAAAATTAAGCGTCATATGAGAATGACATGGTAACATTTTAGTAAAAACCCAGTATGGCAAAACAAAATGGCGGCGTAGTGAACTACTAAAAAATTTAATTAAACAATCTAAAATTTTGCAGAAAAATCAAGTATTAGGGAGGAATCAACAAATAAAATTTTGGTACGAATGAAAGATGGCGTAACAAAATGGCATGGCGGCTTGATAAAATATTTAAAAATTCCGCTTGAAAATACTATTTAATGGACTGGTTTCAAATTGTGTGCCATAACTAATTGTGATATAGAGAAAAACTAATAAAATTGTGGTACTAATTCAAGATGGCGGCCAAATAAATATTTATAATCGTGAAAAAATCGTCCTCTCAGGTTTTACATATTTCTCAATTCTGTCGGTCTGTCTGTCGATCCGGCTGTACGCAGCATATCTACAAAACTACTTGCCCAATTAACTTCAAATTATGGGTCATATGGGAATGATCTGGTAACATACTGGATAAAATCTAAAATGTCAAAACAAAATGGCGGCCTAATAAAATATTAGAAAAATTATTACTTAAAAATGGGTTATTCAATTTATCTCAAATTTTCAGAAAAATCATATATGAATTGTGTAGAAATCAACTGGTAAAATTTTGGTACGCAGTCCAAAATGGCGGATTAATAAAATATTTAAAATTCAGCCTGAAAAAACTACTTAATTGACTTATTTCAAATTGTGTGCTATAACTAACTAATTGCGGTATAGAACTAATAAAACTGTGGTATTAATTCAAGATGACGAATCAAAATAGCGGCCAAATAAAATATACCTAATCGTGAAAAAAAACCTTCTAAGATTTTACATATTATCAGGTTTTAGCGTCCCTAGATGCCAAAAAATATTTTTATCAATTCCTTCGGTCTATCTGTCTGACAGTTCGCGACATAGTTTAAAAACTACTCATCAGAGCCACTTCAAATTTTAATCAAAAATGAAGGGTCATATCGGGATGACCTGGTAATATTTTGGTAAAATCGAATATCCCTGAACAAGATAGCAGCCTAGAGCATCGTTAAAAAAATTACTATTAAAGATAATATAAGAATAAGATATCAAAATAAAATGGCCACCTAATAAAATATTTAAAAAATCGGCTAGAACAAACTACTCATTAGACTAATTTCAAATTCAACATAACGTAAGAAAATGACGGTGTGTGTCAATGTAAAAATACTTATTGAATTTGTTTTAAATTATCCCCAAAAATCAAGTGTGGCGTAAACAGAAATCGGTAAAATATTGATACTATTGAATTCAATATGATGGAATGTGTTATTAAATGTATTATGTGCTGAACTAAGTTGTGTCACACTTCACTCTTTCTAATAAAAAAAGGACTAGGATAACGAGGGAAGTTCCGGGTAAAGAAAATTTATCGATATTTTTACACTGATTTTTTAAGACCGCCATTTTATACCTTCGTTTTGAATTCGTACCAGTTAATCCCTGTATCATATTCAATTTTCCTGCAAGATAATAAGTCAATTGAATAAAAAGATTTTTTACATTAATTTTTTAAACATTTTATTTGGCCGCTGTTTTGTTCTGTCTTGAATTCGTACCACAATTTTATCAGTTAATCTCTGTATGACCATTAATATATGTCCAAAACTTAAAATTTATCTAATAAGTTGTTTTTTAGACTGATTTTTTTTAAATAATTTATTAGGCCGCCATTTTCTTTTGCTGTCTTGGATTCATACCAAAATATTTCAGGCTGATTCCTTGGTTTTTGTGTAAAACTTGAGATAAACTGGATAATTTGTTTTATAGTAATAATTTTTTTGACATTTCACTTTTATGTTATGTTTTTATTTATTTTTATTGTTACCAAAATAATACCAATTCATCCCCATATAACCCTTAATTTTTTATCAAAATTTGAAGTCAATCTGGTAAGTAGTTATTAGCTACTCCGCGAACTGACAGACGGACAAATGGAATTGAGAAAACGTATTGTTTGGCATCTAAGGGCGTAAAACCTAACTAAACTAAAACTTAACTATAGGTATTGTAAAACCTGCAATTTTTTTCACATATTTTTTTGAGTTCATTTAAGATAAATTCTCCCAAAACAGTATTTCTGGTAAGCGCTTTGTATAATTTACCTTAGCATTATCGAAAAATAAATTTTGCTTTATTATTTATTTGAAATAATATAGCAAATAACAAACAAATAAAGCATGTCATTACCCTAGCTTTCGGCATTTCTTAAAATTTTATTATAGAAAATAAATTTTGCTTTAAAATTATTGGAAATAATATAGTAATTTTTAGCTTAAAATATTAATAAAGCAAGTAATTAGTTACAAATAACAAACAAATGAAACATGCCATTACCCTAGATTTCGGCAGTTCTTGAAAATATACTACCAACATCACCCCTAATTTCGAAAATAGCATAACAGAATCTTATACTTACCGTATTTTAAAAACGAGCCTAAAGTTTGAATTATTTATAGACTCTTGCAGTAGCTCTTTATCTCGAACTTAGACTCAAATACATTTTATAACTAATATGTCTGACCCGTTCTCAAGCATGGTACTGATCCAATCTCTGTGAGATATTTTTTTTAATTTATATCAAGTAAATCTGTTATTAAAACGATTCACGAAATTAGGGCATCAGAAAATGTATAGATTTTGTCATCATACTGAAATCTATTATTTGCAATACAAATGTTTAACCTAGTGAAATGCTGGGATTTATTAAAAATGTGCTATGGACCTGAAATTCGGCACTAATAAGGAAAATATGGACATTTGATATTTTCAACCTCTAACTCTAACCGCCGCGAAATAAAAAAAATCATTAATTTTTTTTTTATTGTACTATATTTTATCAAAGAGCTTAGCAGTTGTATCTGCTAACATAGGGGGTCGGTCAAGTTTCTCCCCCTCCCCCGAAACAAACCAATTTAAAAAATAGATACACTATAATTTTGCACACATTTTGCACACAATAAATACAATTTTGCACACTCACCCAAGAGAAACCAAAGCATTTTTTTAAACGGCGCGCAAACTTGACCGTTCCCCCCCGTCTTTCAAAATATCTAAGTATTCAATCGTCCCATCTAATTTTCCACACTAATTTTCAAATTTTCCACACCCTCCTAGAGAAAGTTAAGGGGGGTCAAACATTTGCATTTTCCCCCCCGTTTGTCACAAAATTAAAAAACTTCTATGCTACTTTATTCACCTAATTTTGCACAACTATTTTTAAAATTTTCAAACTCCTAGAGAAAGTTATGCGGCGTCGAAAATTTGTATTTCTCCCCCTTCCCGCCCCCGTCAGTCACAAAATTCAAAAACTGTTTTGCTACTCGTTTCACCTAATTTTACACACTTATTTTTAAAATTTGCACACTCTCCTAGATAAAGTTATGAGGCGTCGAAAATTTGTATTTTTCCTCCCGTCAGTCACAAAATTGAAAAACTGTTGCGCTACTCCTCTCACCTAATTTTGGACAATTTTGCACACCTATTTTTAAATTTTGCACACTCTTCTAGAGAAAATTATGGGGTGTCGAAACTTTGTATTTTCCCCCCGCGAGTCACAAAATTTAAAAACTGTTGTGCTACTCGCTTCACCTAATTTTGCACACTCTCTTGAAGAAAGTTATGGGGCGTCAAAAATTTGTATTTTCCCCCCCCATCAGTCACAAAATCGAAAAACTGTTGTGCCATTCATTTCACCGAATTTTGCACACCTATTTTTAAATTCTACACACTCTCCTAGAGAAAGTTATGGGTCGTCGAAAATTTGTAATTCCCTCCCGTGAGTCACAAAATTGAAAAACTATTGTGCTACTCATTTCATCAACTTATGTACAATTTTGCACACCTATTTTCTCATTTTGCACACTTAAGCTGTTTTGAATATATTTAAGTATTCCGGTTCTTTTTACTAACCTTGTATAAATGTATCCCATAACTTTCTCTAGAAAAGTGTGCAAAAATAGGTGATACGAGTAGCATAAAAATATTTAAATTTCGTGATAGACGGGTGGAAATGTAAAATTTGGAAACCCCATAACTTTCTCCCGGAGAGTGTGCAAAATGAGAAAATAGGTGTGCAAGATTGTACAAAAGTAGGTGAAACGAGTAGCAGAATAGTTTTTTAATTTTCTGACTGACGGGAGGCAAATACAAATTTTCGACGACCCATAACTTTCTCTAGGAGAGTGTGCAAAATTTAAAAATAGGTGTGCAAAATTGTGCATAATTAGGTGAAACGAATAGCACAACAGTTTTTCAATTTTGTGACTGATGGGGGGGAAAATACAAATTTTCTACGCCCCATAACTTTCTCTAGGACAGAGTGTAAAATATAAAATAGGTGTGCAAAATTGTGCACAATTAGGTGAAACGAGTAGCACAACAGTTTTTCAATCTTGTGACTGATAGGGGAAAATACAAATTTTCGACGACGCCCCTTGACTTTTTATGGGAAAGTGTGCAAAATTTGAAAATAGGTGTGCAAAATTGTGCAAAATTAGATGAAACGAATAGCACTACAGTTTTTCATTTTTGTGACTGACGGGGGGGAAAAATACAAATTTTGGACGCCACATAACTTTTCTCTAGGAGAGTGTGCAAAATTTAAACATAGGTGTGCAAAATGGTGCAAAATTAGGTGAAATGAGTAGCACGACAGTTTTTCAATTTTGTGATAAACGAGGGGGAAAATGTAAATTTTTGACCCCCTTAAATTTCTCTAGAAGGGTGTGCAAAATTGGATGGGACGGTTGATATAAGAATACTTAGATATTTTGAAAGACGGGGGGAACGGTCAAGTTTACCCCCCGTTTAAAAAATGCTTTAGTTTATCTTGGGTGTGTGTGCAAAATTGTAATTATTGTGTGTAAAATTGTGCAAAATATGTGCAAAATTATAGTGTATCTATTTTTGAAATTCGTTTGATTCGGGGGAAACTTGAACGACCCTAACATAGGTATTATAATAGCACAACAAACGACTTGTGAAGAATAATAATTTCTCATCATTTGCATTTCAAAAATGCTAAATGTTACGCTACTGAAAGGGTGGCGTTTTAACCTTAACTTAGCCTACCTGTAAATGGAAAATTCCTGGTTAGAAGTATCTAGTCTTCCACAAACTTGTCACTGGCGAACCATTTTAAGGGCTCTCAAAGATTTATCTCGCCCAAAAACTACAAAACACACTAAATATCTACAAAAAGTACAAATTCCGACTTGAAGAAACAACGCACGGAGTACAATACTATAATCTACTCTACCGAGTTTTTATGAATTAATAATAATACGTATCTGAAAACTACGAACGAACTTGCGCGCGGCGTTGCCACTGTTGGCCTACATTTTTACAACACGAGTTGAAAATAAATGAGCAGTAATTATTACCATGAACAAAAGAAAATATTTCTGTTCGCGGAAATCCAGGTACAAATGCAAACGTGCTTCATTAGTAAATACTTAAATATGACAACGTTGTTTACAATTATCTATAATACTGACAACACTGTTTGAGAGAAAACCATATTGGATTATGAAGCTAAATAGATCAGGAACCCACGTAGAGTAGCAAATGTGATGTTTGATTCTTATAAAATGTAAATAAATATATAGCCTCTTTATTATATATCTATGGTATTAAGTATTTAGGAACAAACAAAAACAAAAGCTAAATTCCAAATTGTGGGGGTTCTTTATTTTAAATTTTTCACAAAAATCAAATGTGACATATGCATGATCTGGTAAGACTTTGGGACGAAAGCAATGTAGCGAAACAAAAATGAGTGCTCAGTAAAATGTGAGCACAATAGAATGATTAAATATCAATATTCCTTATTGACTTTATACTTTGCACAAGTTAGTAGTTAGTTATGTAGTAGTAGCATAGAGTTAGAGGGCATAAATGCACCACCCATTATCTTTTATAAAATTAGATTTAGAACAAAACGTGTATGTAAAAGTTGTAGCTATTAAGTTTAATTTTTTTTGTGTGGAAACTATTTGGATTCAGGGTGAGTCAAAAACGTCTAACAATCCTAAGTTATTTTTAAATGAAACACTTTGTATATTATATGACTATCAGCTGAGTTGCGTCTGGCTGATCAAAAATATACTTGGTTTAATACTCTACTTAAATAATTAATATTTTTAAAGAAAGTTGAGGAATTTGAGAAAAACCCTGTCATAAGAGGCTATATGTTAGAGACATACGGAGACCTTTCTACTACATAGTGGAGTCAATAGAAATACATTGCTTCCTATGGCAGGATTATTTTAAAATTTGTCGGATTTTTAAGTACAAAATATTAAACTTAATATATTTATAATCAGCAAAAATATATTTATTTGATGGACATATAATATACAAGGTGTTCTATTTAGAAAAACAACTCGATATGCATATTTTTTGTCTCACACTATAGGTGGACAGTTTTTTTACAATAAAAAAATCAGTTTACTAGCTACAATTTTAGTATGACATATTTTAGTCTTAAACTAATTTTATTGAGCTTAGGGGGTGCATTTTGTACATATACAAATTGCGTAATCTTTAATTCCTTTAATAAATGAAATAATTCATTACGAGGGAACCAGTTAAATTGCTTTACATCCTCACACATTGATTAAGAGATGCAAAAGTAACACAATTTTTATGTGTACAGGGTCTTTCCTCATACCTCACCACCCCCACTATTGGTTCAAATTTTAGATTTAAAAAATATTAAATAGGAAAGTTGTAGGATTTGTTAGGTAGTTTATAAACAATACTTATGTATACAGGATATCTCAAAAACGAGTAGAGTAGCATCCTGCGTAGTACGCAGCATATTATATGTTCATAAAATGGGTCGCTCCTTGTTGATTATAAATATACCAGATTTCGTGCCGGGTAAAGTAATTTGCCGGTTTTTTCTATTTTTTTGAATACCTCAGAAGTGTTTTTTCAGGTACTTTAAAAAGGTTAAAGTAATTAGTAAAAGGCGAAATAAAGGTTTTTGTTACTTCCCTTGTCAAAGAGAAGTATTGTAACAGTGAAAACATCACACTCCAAAATTTTTACAGATCTTCACGTTCTACTCTGTTCGCGGCATAGCACAAAGAGTACTTATCCGATTGAGGTCATAAGGGGATGAAATGGATACAAAATGTCAACCTAGTAAAATGTTAAAAATATTATTACTAGAAAACTACTTAATCCAATGCAACTGAAATTTTGCAGAAAAATCAAATATTACGTTGAAATAATCATAACATTTTTGGTAGGAACCCAAGATAGCGAAACAAAATGGCGAGATAGGGAAATGTTACAAAAATATTACTAAAAAACTACTTATCCAATTTACCTGAAATTTTGGACGAAAATCAAAGGTTACGTAAAAATCATCTTTTACCAGATGATTTGGTATGAATCCAAATGTAAAAAAAACTACTTAGATTAATTTTAAATTTTATGCCAGAATTCAATATGATATAGAAATGAACTGGTAAAATTGTAGTACGAATTCGGCGGAACAAAATGGCAACCAAATAAAATGTTTGTAGTCGTAAAAAAAATCGCTCTCCAAGGTTTTACATAGCTTCAAATTTTAGCGTTTCTAGATACCCAAAAACATATTTTCTTAATTCCGTCGCTCGGTGTCAATTTGCAGCATATCTAAAAAACTACTCACCCGATTGACGTCAAATTAAAGGCATTATCGGGCTAATTTGGTAATATTTCGTTAAATATCCAATTTGGCGGAACAAAACGGCGGCTTGGTGAAATGTTTAAAAAATATCAGTAAAAAACTGGTTATCCAAATTATCTTAAATTTGGCACAAAAGTCAAGGGGTACATAGAAATAAACTGGTAACATTTTGAAATGAATCCAAGATGGCGCCTAATAAATTATTTAAAAAATCAGCCAGAAAAACTACTTATTACATTGATTTCAAATTTAGTGCAAGCAATAAGTGTGGTACAGAGATAAGCTAGTAAAATTGTAGTACGAATTCAAAATCGTGGAACAAAATAACAACAAAAAAAAATGTTTCAAAAAATTATAATGGCGGTCTTAGAAAATCTGTGTAAAAACTACTTATTCAATTGTTTTTAAATTATGTCTAAAAACAAGTGTGGTATAGATAGAAACTGGTAAAATGTTACGTATCCAATATGGTGGAACAAAATGGCTCCTAATAAAATTGTTCGGAAAGACAATATATGTATTTTTAAATGACTATGTGCGGAACTAAACTGGGTCACATATCGCTATTGACTATTCCCAATAAAAGCAAATATTCATAACGAGGGAAGTTTCGGGTAAAGGAAATTTACCGTTTTTTTCATGCAAAATAAAAAGTGGAATATAAAGATCTTCTTGCTGAAACATCATTATTTTTGCTATAAAGTTCAGTTGGTTTTATATTATTTATTTTTTTTAAATCTAAATTGAAAATTAAAAATCATGTATACGGTTTTTGAATTTTTGGTTTAGGTCAATATTAAAGCAACACAGTTAAGTGACCCGCTTAATCAGGATACTTTTTTCCACAACTTTGGGGTATTTTTTTCTGCCCGATCAAAAGTCAGTTAGAAACTTAAATTCGATTATTAAAATAAATTTAATATTTTAAAAAATGACCCTTCACTTTTTATAGATTTCGTCTACCAGTAGGAATATAAAGTATGAAGCATCAAAAGAGTTTTAAATGGATAACAAAATATCAAATAAAGTGTAAAAATACGTTTCTTATTCCAAGGAGTGGCGGCAAACATTTTAATATCTATAATTTCCGACTCTAGGCTTCAATAGTAGAATTTCATTGCATATAGATACGTGGAGAAAATATTATTTTCTACAGGAAATAAGCTATGACTTGCGTCCTTGCCTAGCTTACAGGAAGTATATTATTTGGACAGATTTTGTCGAGGTTTTTATTTTGAGTTTTACTTAAAGTTAATTTAAAAGTTTCTTCTTTTAACTTATTTAAATATATCTGTAAATTAAAATTTATATATTATATCATTACCTTTGGTACTAAGCGTAATCTATTATAATGTTTTTAAATAATATGACGGGGTAGTGTAAAATACATAACCATCTATTATAAATTTTTTCAAGAACATAACAAAAATAGTTGATTTTAAAAGGATGGACAAAAGACAAAATTTAAATTATTGTACTACATAGTAGGCTTTGATCAATTATTGCTTACTTTGTGTTAAAATTGACGTTTTATTTTAAATATATGTAATTTGACATTTGTAATAATTAACATTTAAGTACTAAAAACACATTTAGAACGGAAAATGTCAATTAACTGCTAAAAATATATAGAAATGATGGAATTACGTCTAATTTGGATGCCATGTTGTGCTTCCAAATTTCGAGGATATGGGAGAACCTCAAAACCCGTTGCCTTTTTGAGGTCTTATTTATTATTAACTAGGAAAATTATTTAAGTAAGACTATAGTGTTTTTACGTGTAAATTATGGGAAAGACAATTGAACTGGTATTTTTTTTTGTAAGTTGGAAAACTGTCCACTTTTTTCACAAAGCACATTAGCAGTAAACGAGAATTTAGTTTTCAAGATCAAAAGCCATATTCAGTTTTTTTTGTATATAATTTCAACTGGCTTGTTAGTGGACTTAAAATTATAGCAATCCAGATATGCTTTACTGCCATAATGCAAATAATTTCTGCAGAGGAAAATGAAAATAATGTAAATATTTTTATGAAGCGACATAAAGCTGCTGTTCTTTCAATAGTGGAATCTTAAATAAAATATGTTGGTATGGTAAGAAAAAGCAAAGATAAGTATCCCAGTGGTTTTATACTTAATGTTTTGGTAGGGTAGATAGTTTCCACTTCGACAGTTCTCGATTGTTGGCAATTATACAATTAGGTGGATAGTAGAAACGAGAAATAGACAATTTAAAATATTTTTTAGCAACAATATTAAAATTGCAACATCCTCAAAGTGGTGTTTAACAGATATACCAACCCTTAATTTACATGGATAGAGTAAATGCTGAGATGGGCTAAAGTGTGAGAACATGTCAAATAAACTACGTAACTAAAATAGTTCAATTAACTACTTTAATGACTAATAACGCTATGCGAGAAAAGGTACGATTTTCCTATATCTACTTACTTTAGTATATTTAAAAAGTATTACCATAAAGGTGTTTCAAATATATCTGCCTGCGTCTTAAGTACAAAATAAATGCAGAGAGAGAAAAGGCAGAAAAAAACTTTAGTTGGATACTTTTCACCCAGAGTCGGGATTCCTTTGAGTAGGAGTGTGTTAAGGTTTTTAACTTATGTAGTATTTTGAGTTAAAATGTGTTTTTTGGTAAATAGAAAAAACATTATTTTATGACACTTTTCACCACTTCAAAATTTCCTCTGGTTGCCCGACTAACAAATGCGTTTTCCCTGGTACTGTACACTTAGATATTCCAAGGAAAGGTTCTGATTCGATAAAGGCCTCAGATGAGCCTATTCTGCAAGCACATTCTTCGAAGCCACTACTCAGAACAACTTAACAATATACCGTTCAGCCAACGTACATAGTTCGTCTAGGTATTCCAACACTAGTCTAGATCTTACCTGAAGTGCCTTTAGGGCTGCCTGGCTGTCTGAGCAGAGCAGATGTAGATGCGCTAACCTACACAAGCACAATATATATATATATATATATATATATATATATATATATATATATATATATATATATATATATATATATATATATATATATATATATATATATATATATATATATATATATATATATATATATATATATATATATATATATATATTATATGGAGAGCAATTTTCATATCAATGTTTTAACACTATAATCTAAGGCACTCCATGAAAACATTTCTCGGCATCCCTGCATATTATGATCCAAAGGGTGAGAATAAGAATAAGATATATATATATATATATATATATATATATATATATATATATATATATATATATATATATAATATAAAGAAACTCTGGAAAAAGTTAAAGAAACATTAATAGATAACCATTATCCAGAAAAAAATATTCTAAGAATTATTAAACAAAGAAGTTATCTGTATTATAATAAAAAGACAGATCAAATTAAAAACGAAAATCCTAAGTACGTGGCACTACCTTGCACAAATAATTTATCAGAAAAATTGAAATCCGTTCTTTCAAAACATAATATAACTGTTTGTCACAAAGCCCATAATTTCAATTCAAAATTATTTTAATTTGGTGATAATTATTGGTCTGTTGTTGAATAATTGAAATAATATGGATTATTTAAATGACGAGAAAGTAGATATGCTGTTTGTTTATGCGAGATCTATGCGTAACGCAGATAATATAGCTCAACTGTACCATCATATGTATCCCGAATGAGCCGTTCCCAGTGTTCGCATTTTCCATAGACTAGAAAGAAATTTATGACAACGTGGATCATTTCAGAAAAAGCCAAGCCATACTACAATTGTAACAGGCCAAGGAGGATTGGTGAAGTAAATGTTTTTGGCAAGTCCTCTTTGGTATAATTGTCGTCTTTTACTTTAAATATTGTTTCAGCTTTCGTAAATTATAAAAATCATGACAATCAAGATATATCCCTGTGAGAAGTTGAGAAAGAAACCGGTGTTAACAGAGATTCGTCCAAAAAGATTTTACGCCGGTACAAATTCCGAAACTATCGTCGTCGAAAAGTGCAATATCTAAGGCTAACAGATTTCCGTAAAAGGCGAATTTTCTGTAGATGGATTCTCCGCAAACATAGGCTTGATTCTGATATTTGCAAGAAAATATTGTGGTCAGACTAGAGCCGATTTTGTAATAAGGGGTGGTTGAACCGTAATGCTCATTACCGCTGGACACAAGGAAAGCAACATTTTTTAGAGCGACGGCGTTTCAAGAAAGGTTCGGGATTAACGTTTGGTTGGGAATTTTTGGATTCTAAAGTTGTGGTCCCTACTTATTTGAGGATCATTTAACTGGTGACAGGTACTTGAATTTTTTGACAAAATGAAATGTTAGATAACCTGCCACCACTGGATTGGTAATAACGATCCTATTAATTGGCCACCTCGTTTTCCGGACTTAACTCCAATGGATTTTTCCATATGGGGATACATAAAGGACTTGGTATATTTAACGACTCCTAAAATTTGGATGATCTTAGGCTAAGAATTCAATTAGCATGCGATAAAATAACATCAAGAGTGCTTAAAAATATTATGAAAAGAGTTATCAAAAATGCTAGAGAGTGTTTAAGAAATACGGCCGACATTTTCAACATTTCTAATCGTTACATGTTATTTAATACTGTAAGTAATTAATTTTAAAACTTAAACCATTTTAATATTAGTAGGTATTTAACTGTAATTTCGTTTGTGATGAACAGTAAAAAATTTAAATGTATTTTCCGGGATGCACATTATTAAATAAAGATATTTATGAAGAAATCCATTCTTTCAGTGAAAATCCAGAGCCGTACTAGAAAAAGGAAACATGGAGATAAATATAACAGTACGAAACGTCGATAAAATTTTTCTTGGTGTATGTTGATGTATTAACCGTAAATTTTTCTTCAAGAAAATGAAATAAAAAATGGTGGTGGTGGCCGGTAGACGCAATGTCGGATTGAAAATCTGAGAGGCCATTTTATATAGAACATTAAAGTGAGTAAGTGATGTATAAAACTTTTTGAGATATTTAATAAAAAAATTTTGGGTAATTTTTGCAAAATCTCATAGAACAAAAACAGTACTTATGACGGTTGTTAGTCAACTCTTGATCGATCGAAATGAATAAACTAGGTATATGAAACTGAAAAGTCAGCCGATTGCATGGGAAGCTATTATGCATATACGTGAACAGCTTTTCTGTAAGTTGTCAAAAATGTTATCTCTACATATAATAGCATAATAATAATAATTGCACATCTTTGTTTAAACACATTTGACGTGCATAAACGTAAAAGACTTTCTGTTCGAATTTGCCTTAAAAGAGTTTCTACGAAATTTTTAGAGAAATTAGACTATGTTCATCAAACACACCTTGTACGCCAAAATTAGGATGTTTCTTTCCTTTTTAAATAATACATATAAAGGCATAATTCTGTAACATGTTGTTTTAGTATAAAACGTTTTAAACCTTATTGATAAACACATTTTGGCTAACAGTAAAGCACAACACAATTTTAGAAATGCAATCAGAACCTCGTATTTGTCGATATTTTCCAGTTAGCTTCAAGATATATTTTTGCTGACATTTCAAATTATTGTTACTTCTTGGAAAAATAGCACGTCATAAAAATGGCAAAATATTAAGTATTTACACCTGAAAGGTCTTGAATGTTCAACTTTATATTATCTAATATGTCTCCAAAATGGGCTCTAAGGTTTTATTCCATACTTTATGGAACATTCCGTTGTAATAAAGCGTTTTACAACAGTCTGCTAAAACGATAAAAGAAGCAGTTATGCTGTCGTATATGTTTTATTTACGGTGATCGTGTATACGCTCGTATAGAAAATTTCGAGATGTTTTTCCCTTTAACCTAATAGCGTCATCAAGGGACAAACAAAGAGCTTTCTTGGTTCGTCTTGGTGCCACTATTAGGAAATATGCAGGAATGGAATGAAACTAAGAAAATGGTAGTATGGCCAGTATATAATAATAAAACTAGAAGTTTATAAACATTCTAATAGTTAGTTATAAGTAAAGGAATAGTGAAGTTTATTAACGAAATGTATATTTTCCTAAATGTTTTTAAGAGGCCTTATGATAGACTTGCAGTGCTTAACGGCTGCGTGTGGGTTTTAGTGGCTTGCGAACCAAGATAAGACTTAAACAATTGCGAGCTAAAATCTAAAAATATATAGAAAATTTAACCGTTTTATGATATACATAGCATAAAAGGGTAGTTGCGCGTTTTCAAGAAATTGTTTTATTTACTTTTGACACTCTTAAAAATATCGTCAGTATATGCCCATGACATCCACAATTTATTCCCGTAAGACATTCACCTAGATTATTTTTGATGCAAATTTGAAATTAATCGGTTATACCACAAATCATTTAGAGGTGCGTTTCATATAGAGTGAAATAAATATAAATATATATATACATATATATATATATATATATATATATATATATATATATATATATATATATATATATATATATATATATATATATATATATATATATATATATATATATATATATATATATATATATATATATATATATATATATATATATATATATATATATATATATATATATATATATATATATATATATATATATATATATATATATATATATATATATATATATATATATATATATATATATTTTTTTTTTTTTTTCTTGGGTCCTTATAAAAATAATTACAAATTTTCTGCTGAGTCATGAATTGACGTTTCGATCATCTCGTGATCTTCATCCGAATACATAAATTCTATAAAGGAAAGTTTCAGATATTAACGTTTACAATTTAAAGTTCAATAAAATGTCTTACCATTTACAACAAAAATTTGTAAAGTAGATGGAACATGTAACACATTTTTAATAAAACCTTTAGAAAATTAAATAAAACAGTATCACATTCACAATACAAGACTTATATGGAGACAAACAAGAAACTAATATTAAAAATGGATTTATCTGTGCAACTAAAGGAACAATTTGAAAGTATGTTATTAAGGCGTCCAACTCAGTTTTATAAATTTTTCTTTTCTTTTAATTTACATGATATTATATTTAATAATGTTATGGTATATTTTACTAAGTTGTTTTATATTAGTTTTTGCATTAATTGAGTTTTTATTCCTTTGTATTTCTATCTTTTCATAGAATTCTCTCCTGTTTTGGTGGTTTTCGTTTTTTTTTAATAGGTTATAGCCTTTGTAACTGTGATGTTATGTTTTTTAAAACACATTTTGTGAATTTTCCAATATTTTGGGTATATATATATATATATATATATATATATATATATATATATATATATATATATATGGAAGTGACAAGTATTTTGTGTTTCCTTTATTAAGATTTATATTTTTGTTTGATTGACGGCTTGTGTTGTAAAATTTATGGATTCTCTTCTTGAAAATGTTGCTAATAATTTAGTCTCGATAGTTGTTGATGTTTAGAGCTTGTTTTGCTTTTTTATAGATTTTTTTCTATATTCGGGATCTGATAATTTTATAGCTCTATCCGCTAATCCTATTACGACAGATTTTTTTTGAGATAGTGGGTGTTGAAAATCGAAATGTAAGTATCTAGAAGACTATGTGTCTTTAGTGTACCATTCAGTTTTTATAGCATTTTTAATATGATTTAATGTAAGTTCTAATAAATTAATTTTGTTTTGTGTTTCTTCTAATGTAAATTGAAGTTTTGGGTGGTAACTATTAAAATTACTTAAAGTATCTGGCATTTGTTCTTAGAATCGTTGTTAAACAATCGTCAACTTAACTGAAGAAAACAGGTACATCGTAGTCGATATTTTTAAGAATTGCTTCTTCCAGGTCTTCCAGCCTAATGGACAACCATCAACCTGTTCATAGAATTTATCGTTGTATAAACAATATGTACAATTCAGTGTGAGCTCGACTGCTTTTAAGAAATATCAGTATAATTTTTTATCTGGTTTCATTTTTTACTAATAATTTCTTTTGCTAAATTTATAGGTATATTAGTATAAAGAGATATTACGTCCAAAGATATTAATATATCAGTTATCAGGTACCTTTATGTTCTTTATTTTATTTTTTGAATCTACTGAATCTTTAATATAATATTTGTTTTTGTTAATAAAATGTTGTAACATTTTTTTTAAATTTTGACAAATTCTTAAAGAATGATTGGATGCAAGAAATAATCGGTCTTAATGGGATGCCTTCTTTGTGTATTGTTGGTAAGCCGTATATTCTTGGAAATTGGGAATCTAAGATTTTTAAGTTTTTAGCCATATTTGGTTATATATACAGTTTTCCATCGGTCAATTAAGTCGTTGTTGTTTTTTTGATATGTTAGTCTTTTTAACTCCCTGTGCGTTTTGGTATCTTGTAACAGACTAGTCATTTTTTCGTCCTATTTGGTAGAATATATATTAACTCTTTTGTTTGACTTGTCAGGATTCAAAACTTCAGTTTTGGTTGTTTCTAATGAAAAATTCGGTTTTTCCCTTTGTTTAAAAGTTGTTTTTGTTTCCTAGTATTTGTAGTTTGTTTTAATTTATTTGTATAGTTTGTTATAATATTATAGCATGTTGATCTTAATTGATCTTTAGTTTCTCAAGTTAAGTTGTAATGGGTGTTCTAATGTTATTGATTAGGTCTGGAATTGGTACATCTTGCGAAGTTCTCAGAGGAATTGAAAAGTTTGGACCTAAACTAAGAATTTTGGCTACGCGCGTCCTCGTCTGAAATATTAATGATGGTCATATTGTGGATCCATTCATTCCATTTTTTCTTATAGTCACTATTATTGCCTTTTTTATCAATCTATTAATCTTGGCAATGTTATTTTGTTTAATTTTTTGAAAAATGTTCTCTGTTTTGTGTCTTGTTTAACAAAAATATTAAGTTTTACTTTTGGCGCGAGAAGTTCTAAGGCTCTTAATATTTCAACCTTTTCGTCCTGTAAATGAAAATGTTTTTTGTAGTGTCCGTGATTAGGATGTTTAATGTGCTAGCAAGGAATTGCTTTAAAATAGAATCTTCAAATTTTTCCTTTAGTTTAGTACAACTAAATGAAATACGGTTAGTTTTAATGTTCAAAAATGTAGGTTTTAGATCTTCGTCTTTACATCTGAGGAGAAAATTTCTTCTGTTTGCATATTTTGGTTACTCTTGGTGAACATTTTCATTTTCAGCCGTTTTTCTATATTTCTGACGGCTGTTATGTGTGAGCAAGTTTTCACCTGTGCTCAGATATATGTAGGTATATCTTGTATTTTCTTGGACCTCCTAGTTTATTTATTTATTTTTTAGTTTCTTGGGTTAGGGTCCTTATAAAACGAACAACACATTTCTTGCTAAGTCATGTTACGAATTGACGTTTCGATCATCTCGTGATCTTGATCAGAATATATAAATTCTATAAAGGAAATTTTCAGACAATAACATTTACAATTTAAAATTCAATGAAATGTCTTACCATTTACAACAAAAATTTGAGAACTAGATAGAACATGTAACATATTTTTATTAACCATAAACGGTGTCACATTCACAATACAAGACTTATTCGAAGACAAACAAGAAACTATTATTAAAAATGGATTTATCTGTGGAAATAAGGGAACAGTTGGAAAGTATGTTATTAAGGAGTCCAACTATACTAGCCAGTATTTAAAAAATAGACTACAAGGATATAAGTATGACAAAAAGAATAAAACAGCACTAATAAAACATATTAGTGAAAAATCATCATTCATTCGATTTTCATAATGTAAAATTTTTAAAGACCGTAAACTACCAAAAAAGGAGAGAATTCTATGAAATTATAGAAATACAATGGAATAGAAACTCAATCAATGCAAAAACTGATACAAAACAACTTTATTAAATAACATGTAAATTAAAATAAAAGAAAAATTTATAAAACTGACTTGGATCCCTTAATAACATAGTTTTCAACTGTTCCTTTATTTCCACAGATAAATCCATTTTTAATATTAGTTTTTTGTTTGTCTCCGTATAAGTCTTGTATTGTGAATGTGACACTGTTTTATCTAATTTTCTAAATGTGTTTCATGTTCCATCATGATTTAGTAAGAAATGTGTTGTTCTTTTTATAAGAACCCTAACCAGAATATATATATATATATACTCGTACATATATATATATATATATATATATATATATATATATATATATATATATAGATATAGATATATAAATATATATATATATATATATATATATATATATATATATATATATATAAATATATATATATATATATATATATATATATATATATATATATATATATATATATATATATATATATATATATATATATATATATATATATATATATATATATATATATATATATATATATATATATATATATATATATATATATATATATATATATATATATATATATATATATATATATATATATATATATATATATATATATATATATATATATATATATATATATATATATATATATATATATATATATATATATATATATATATATATATATATATATATATATATATATATATATATATATATATATATATATATATATATATATATATATATATATATATATATATATATATATATATATATATATATATATATATATATATATATATATATATATATATATATATATATATATATATATATATATATATATATATATATATATATATATATATATATATATATATATATATATATATATATATATATATATATATATATATACATATATATACATATATATACATAAATTGCTCAGGTTCACTTTAGAAAGCTAAGCGCTTTAAAAATAAATATAATATATATATTATATATATATATATTATATATATATATATATATATATATATATATATATATATATATATATATATATATATATATATATATATATATATATATATATATATATATATATATATATATATATTTACATATATATACATATATATACATAAATTGTACAGGTTCACTTTAGAAAGCTAAGCGCTTTAAAAATAAATATAATATTTCGCTTTTAGAAGAATTTCTAAGAGCAAAATATTATATTATGTTTTTTATTGCATTTACCGGTTTTTGGGTATAGTGAAATCAAAAAAAATTAAGGAAGCATTTACGCCAATGATTTCTAAAATTTGTTTATATCAAAACCTGTACCCCAGCTTTGACTAGAATAGTTTTGCGCGCTCTCAAGAATTAATTTTTTTTCATTTTATACCCGTAAAAAAATATCAAATATTGTCGCCCATAACATTCAAAATTTTATCCACAGACAGCTTGACTCAGACTCTCAAACGTCGAAAAACTTAAATGTTTTAAAATTGGTCATGACTACAATACTTCCCCAGTATAACCCATATATTATATTAGGTAATAATATAATATTGTGTGGTTTGTTATATGGGGAAGGCAAAATACAAAGCTGTAAACTTGAACCGAGACTAAAACTTATACAAGCCTCATGATGAAACCTAATATTGGACTGACAGTGTTTTAGCACTTTGTAAATATATTTTAAATTCTCAACTGCTATGCAGCTAGCAGAAGTAATATTAATAGGACACTGTAATATGAAACTATTAATAATTTACACATCTGCAACGTAGTTGTTAACGATAATAATTTATTGTGGAGTATAAAGGAAAATTGTGAATGCATAGTATACATATAAATGAGAGTTTCTAAAGAGTTAAGTAAGTTTTGCAAAATTAAATTTGCTGAGAACATTAGAACCCGTTCCTACACAAACAATAGACAATTATAGAGAGCTCTCTCAACGCCCCGAGAACAATGACTTGCTCAAGAATTCTCCGCTTAAATTTAATCTTAAGCTTTTCTTAATATCACCTAACCGACATAATTCAAACACCATTCAGACTCTGCTTTTAATGTTTACGGAATTCATTTTAAATGCAAACGTTTAAGCACGGCATAAATCACAGGATTTTGCTTTGGTCGCGACTTGAGACTTCTGGCTTTGGAACGCAAAGTTCAGCAATTATCTTGCTTTCTCTGGGATTGCACTAGAAAACGATTCTCATACTACTTAATGCTAAACTAGGAAAAACTATTTTTGATATGTAAATTAAACTTTTGAATCGGGGTGTGCAAATAAAATTTACTCGTTTGCCTAAAAATTTTGATATACAGTGGATATAAATAACCATTTTTTGTCGTTCCTTTAAGTATCGAAATGAATAAATCATTATTTATGTACCAACGAGTTAATGAAAGTAATTTTGACCGGCGACATGTATATTGAAGCCAGATGAGGGCCATATTTGTTTCTTACGCCCATTGTATATATAAGATTTTATGTACTACCCAATATTTATTTATTATGTATTTTTACGTAGTGATTTTAATAAAGGCCTAAGTTAGAATTTTGAACAATAAATATAGTTTAAATTGTTGCTAGCTAGATTTACGCAGGCATCGGTATAAACGCTATTGACGGATGTAGCCATAAAACTGTTTGATTAGGCTTTTTAAAGTGCTAAAGAATATCTTTTTGGATTATGAATAAACGGTAGAATAAGTTTATTATTCGTTATTACAATTTTGAGAAATGATAACATTTAATCTGTATTAATAATTACTCAGTAACACTAAGTAATTATTATGAATATGTCCACTCATTAATTCTTAACCGGAAATCGAGTGGAGAAACTAGATGGGGAGGCAACGAGTGTGTTGAACGATGAAGGAGAAGGGCACTACTCCATTGTCCTGTATCGCGTATGTGTCGCCATGTTTGTCTCTGTGTTTGTCTTGTACAATTTTTAACGTACACGTTGCGAAACCGTAATTAAGTGCATATGCAGGACGCCTAAAGTCTTAACAGTGGGCTTTTTAACACCTGGAGTGAGTACTTTCTCATTGATAACGTAAAAGATTAATTACATTTTTTGTTTTAATGTTGGCGGGAATGGTCTTTAAGAAAAAATTATAAGAATTATTTTAGCCGTTTTACCCAGTATAAATCAATGAACTATTTTGGAACGCCTTGCATAATGGGTTCCATAATGATATAAAACATCCACTTACCCATGGTTTGCTCGAGGGGGTCTATTGTCCACCACCAATATGCAAAATGCGGTTGTATCATGTGGTTGGCCTGTAGTCTACCATAAGCTGATTCTTTCTGTAGCCATATGCCTCTACCACAATTTAGAAAATTTATCTTAGCCAGAGTACCATATTTTTGCTATTATCGTTGGCTCTCACAGGTATCATGAAGAAAAAAGCCCATATTGTAATTAATTTTCGTTTCATTTAATTTTTGGTGTGCCAGGGATGTAAAAAAATTGTTAGAATTCCTATTAATAACTAGACAATTATTATTACACACAAGATCTCAGCTATCTCACAGAAATTTTTACATTATTGGTTCACCATTTTGTTGCAAGCTTCCATTTTGCATTTCGTCATTGAGGTGATAATTTTATTTTAGTATTTATAATATTATCAGATTGACCTGAGGATCGTGTATTTGTCGTTATGCCACAGTTAAGGCCTCTTGATTAATCTTTAATGTTGGTTTAATGTTATTTAATTTGATCTAAAAAAAATTGTTCTAGTAAATTAAAATTGCCAGAATATTTGGTTTTACTATATTTATCAGATGTACATGAGGAATCATGTATCTGTCATTATGCCACAGTTAAGGCCTCTCGCTTAATGTTTAATGTTTTTGCAGATTTTTTGTTAAATGTTGTGAGGCACTTTAAAAACAAAAATAATTTATTGCTTATTCCGTCTTCACTTTAGTATAAAAAATATTTTGTGATTTTTTGTTTGCTTTGGCTCTTTCGTTATCTTCGGAGGAGAAAACTTTTGTATTTAATTATGTAGTGAAGAAAGGGCGTTTATTAACAAACATTGTGCTTAATTAAATCACTTACTATTAATTTCCAAAGAAAATATCGTGATACTGTTAATGGTATGTTGAAATTTTTAAATGTTTTGAATATACATATTTATTGTTACTTCAAGCGTTTCATTGACTAGACATATCCCCGTCATTCCTTGTAAAGTATAGCTTGGCTGGCGTTCGTATAACTTGCTGGTATATCAAAGTATTTTAACATCTATTGAAATTTTATTTTAACATCAGTTTTTACATCTATTTATATATTTATTTTGAACCTACGACCTAGCTCTCCAAATACAGAAAAGAGTACCGGAGTGTGTAACAGTGAGAGGTAGGATGAGGTAAATAATGTTTATTTACAGATTAGCAAATCTGCTTAAAAAAAACATGTTACACAGTTACACTCGATAATTGTAAAATACCTGTATCAAATCCATATGCAGAAAAAGTAAATATCTAAAAAGCAAAAATCAACAGCGTTATTTTACAGCCAGGCGCATAGTGGTCATTTGTTACAATCTGGCAGAGAAAAATTATATTTTGGTTTAAGATGACATCAAACTACAATATTAAATGCAATTATAGTATATCTGTTCTATATTATGTATCAGCTCACACGTATACAGGGTGTTTGATTAAGGCTGGCTACCTGCCGTATCTCAAAAGCACTGGTTTTAATTTTTTATGGAAGAAAATGTATAGGTACATTTGCCCAAAGAAATCATGGTAAAATATTTTGAAGTTTTACAAATGGACGTAACAAATAAACAAAAGTTAAGATACTGATTTTGCCGTGAATTTTACTAATTAAGATTTGTTGAAAATATAAGCTTTGCATTCTTTAACAAATTGCGCACTTTTTTTGCCTCAGGTCTTTTATAATTCTTCAAATAACGCTATTTTTCCAGAAAAAACATAAAGGCTATGGTAAAACTTTTTGTCACAGCTTATGTTAGGATTAAAAAAGACGTTAAATGAAATTTGAGAAAGCCAGCACAAACATTAGTGCATAGTAAACTATTAAGAATACACGTAAGCAAGCTAAAAAAATAAATCAACAATATTTATTTTTTCTCTTTCCCCCTCTTTCAAATTTCAAGCAGGCGTAAACGAGATATTACACTTCTCAAAGCATATATTATGAGATTTTCAAAACGGTATATTGTTAGACCCAAAAACGCACAACTTTGCCTCAATTTAACCGACCTCGTATCTCTTAACGTTTCCAAGATGCATGCACTCGATTTGTAACATCCTGTATAACCGAAAATATTGTACTTTCTTGTATCATAAGATCACACTGTATATTAGTGATCGGGTTTTGAGGTAAGTTCGCTATTTCACTGTTTGCACTTTCAATCAAAGAAAATATCGAGGAAAATATGCAAATTCGTTTCAAAATGACCGTCCACCATATTGGATACGCCATCTTGGTTTTCAAAAAATCTGAGTACAAAATCAAGCGCTAATCAAACTACGTACATGCATCAAATTTTAGGTAAATCGCTTGTGCTGAAATGAGTGAAAAACACCTAAAGGGCATATCAGTGTCAGTAGAGCCTATAGTGTACCACATGAAAAAGTGTCTGTAACTCTTGTGATTGCACTTTATTGCAGCCAATACTGACTCTAAGAAACAGTCGGTTGCGATTTACCAAGACAGACCAATATCGGCGTCTATAGTTTTTCAAATATCAACATTCCCAATATTACCTCTCAAAAATGACACATATCAAAAATAAAAATAACAACAATTTTCCAGAAACAAATTCTAGTTTTTTTACCAATTTTAGATTCTAGAAAACAAAATTGTCGCAAAATTTTACACGATACGTATAGACCTTAGACTATAAAATCAAGAGAGACCCAACTATTTACAATTTGACACCGGATCATGGATTGAATTTTTTCCCTCTCCACCACATTAATAAGTGTATGTTGTTATCACGTTTTAATTACAAAACAGACACTAAATTGTTGTATTTTTGTTACCGCATTCGATCGTTGTTGTTTATATATTCTTTTTAGTTTCTTAACGATTTGTAAGTTTTCTGTGTTGTAGTGCTTAAATAAATAAAAAACTATGGCAAGGGAGTGTGTTGTTTGTGGAAATACAAACTATTTAAGTCCGGAAGTATAAGATCACAAGTACGTCATGACATAATTAAGGTTAGATATCAGTGGTGTCCGAACCGTAAAGTCTTAGCATTAACACATGTTAATAAGCCATTCGAATATGTTAATTGGCATGGAAAACAAGATAAAAATGGGTACTAATTGAAAAAAAACAATATTTTGGCAATTTTGGGTTGAGTTTTACGTAACGTAAACATTAAAATACATATTAGTCCTCCAAATGCTCAAACCCGTTATTTACAATACAAATATACTATTTTGGATGCGAATAAGTACTATATTTTTATGGCTAAATGCTTTTATTTAGAAAGAAACGTATTTTTGCGGATTTTTAAAATGCGTTTTGGTTATAAAACATTTTGTTTACATCATATTGTGATTTTAATCTCCAGATACCTACGAGGAAGTAGCTCAAGTTATTCCTCCACCTACCAAATGCTAAACTACTTAGTTCCTTGGGTTTTATACAATATAAAATTAAAATATAGTACAATACGTACCTAACTTATTTAGTATATAAAGACTTATATAATAATTATTTTATGAGTCCTTATATATATATATATATATATATATATATATATATATATATATATATATATATATATATATATATATATATATATATATATATATATATATATATATTTGTATATATATATATATATATATATATATATATATATATATATATATATATATATATATATATATATATATATATATATATATATATATATATATATATATATATATATATATTTGTATATATATATATATATATACTCGCAGGATGATTTCTATACGATAACAATACTTTCCTCTTACAAGGAAAGTGAAAAGATATCGCAAAATATTTATATCATCTGCTTTCTGATATTGAACCCCCCAATCCGAATATCTGTCTACGCGTCTGGCATATATTTAATATTGGCAAAAACACATTAAATTGCTTGCTATAAACATATTAAAATAAAGAGAAATGAGCCGCGTCTGGTTCAGTCCCTAGTGAGAGCTAGTTGCCATTTTTGGGACCGGCCGGCGACGCAAAGTAAGATATTTATTTTCTCTTGCACCCAGAGCATGCGAAAAACAATAATAGGTCCAACTTTGGGAACTATTTATGAATGAAATGTTAAGTCTATCCTTTGTTTTATAGTCTAAGGTATAAACGTAATAAATAAAATGAGTAATAAGTAATAACAAATAAAATAAGTAAACACAGCACCAATCTGTCACATTATTATGCTTACGATAGCCGCCTAGATGTAGCTTCGTTTTTGACAGCCCTCAGCCCGACCAAAAATGATATTGCTATTGCTCAATTTTTTAATAAGTTTGTGTCGTTCATAGGCAAACTATTTGTGTGAATAAAAGCATTTTGTAAAAATTTTAATTTTTTAATTGTTCCTTGCCAGATCGCTAAAACTGACTACTATGCGGCGGGCTGGAAAGTTCCCGATTACATTCACATGCAGAATAATTAAATATCTGAAAAACAAAAACATCAATGACATTATTTTATAGCTCGGCGGGCCATAAAGTACCACATTACGCCCACAAATGCGAGCTACCAAGTTTACTTTACGGCCCGGTCGTACCTAAAGTCTGTCTAAGGAATATTCAGTTAAAAAATAATTTTATTTTGCCGAGGACACTTTTTCCTTTTCAGCAAATAAGACTTTCAAAAAAAAACTGCTTTTAGAGGTACTTGATATCCTCATAACTAAAAATTAGTTATAGAGGTGACACTGTCACAGTAAAATAACGCTCAAACACCAAGTCTAAAACTTAAGAACGTGGTTTTAGTTCAAAGTATATAAATTATTGGAAAACTTTCGAGATGATGTATTGACATTTCATTAGTGATGTTACAAACAACACCCACAAAATTATTATTAAAGCAATCAGAATTTAAGCTTCTGAGATGTTTTATGACTATGTTTATTTAAAATTTACCTAAATGTCTTTGATGGATTATTGTGGCTTTATTAAATGTACCACGAGCACTCACTTTTGCATAGTTTTTGCGCTCTTGATAATGAAATTCGTATTTGTTGTGTGACTAAAGAAGAAGTTTGAGCAAATATAACGTCAGTGCCTTGTTTGTTTATTGACGAATTATTGCTAAAGAATATTGTATAGTTTTGTGTAAGCCATTATTATTAATTAGAGATCTTTGCCCTTGCTAATCATGTCATGTACTATCCGAGCAAGTATATTGGTTAGGTAACTTGAGAAGTTCTGTATAAAATCGTCTCACATAGCCCACCCAATACGTTTGCGATTTTTGCATTAATTCATAGATGCCATAGATTAGTGCATTTTGAACTGCAAGCGTAAATTAAGGTTTGAACATTCAAATTTTTATTTTTAAGTATAAATTTGACTAAAATATTGATCTCCAGGTCCTAATTATGGTCGTATATTAATTAGGTAATATAGTATGGTGTAGTCAAAATTGCCCCGACTATCTATATAAGGTTCTCTATGTGTTTAATATTTTTATTGTGACTGGTGGGACTCATTATAACTAGCCTTGAGAAAGGAAATATATTTTTCGAAACGTTGGCAGCTTAACATTGGGTTTCATTACCAACTGATACATATAACCCATTTAAAGGATATCTAACAATTTTAATTGGATTATGAACAAAGTAAAAAAAAACAAATCTACTGTATCTAAAATTCTGAAAATGTGTAATACACCCTATACCCAATTTAATTTTTGATCTTTTATGTTTTTCATAGATGCAGCAGTGATTTGGCAAGTGTATGTAAGAAATATTGTTAAACTCCGGTCTGATTAAATTTTAGATATATGTCTTCTTATATTATAAACATCAGGCAGGTAGGTTTTAACACAAAAGTGAATTGGCCATCTTAGATTCCCCAAAGTCTATATGTAATAAAATATTCATATATACTTTAGTTCTTTGTTTTATATTTTCAAAGTATTTTTGCGAATATACAATCATCGGTATCTGTTCTCACACCTTACCCTCTACTAGTCATATTTCCCTTGTGAATTTTTCACCTCTTTGCTACAGTTTCAAAATTTATTTTATCATATTTCTTTAAGAGTTTGCCGAGCAAAATTGTATTATGTTTATTCTGTATGCTTACAAGTCACTAAGGACTAACCACTGAAGAAAAACGGCATATAGGGATAACTTTTGTGGTTCTTATAATATTGACCAAACCTTCGGTTTTTTGGCAGCTTCAGTAAGCTAATTACTATTCCTTATCGAAAATATCATTGCATTTTTTTGTTATTGGTTGATTTATATTTGTTTGGTATCTTTTAAATTATGTTTAATTTATATTTATGTTTTTTTATTCAAAAACGGTTTGTCAGTTTAAAGCAATGAGTTGTGATAATGCAAGATTCTGTTCTATTTACCCAGTCATTTTCTCACAAACAGTAGAAAATGTAGAAAGAAACTTTTTAGGCCGCATTTTTTATCCGATAAAATAAATATTCAAGGAAAAGTAATCAGGTATACAGCCTCAAAAATGCAAAATACCATTACATATACTACTTTTTAAATCAATTGATCAACCTCCAGCGTTGAAGTTTGGTCGATTAAAAGTATATATCGGATTACTCACTGTGTGTGGTCTATTAGAAATCTGGCTAATAATAGGATAATTAGGATAACAAAAATCGACAAAACTTGTCGATTTAATTTATTTAGTTGTTTTTCAGAGATTCGAGTTTGAAATTTGACAACGCTGTAACTGGTTTGCCTTAGGACAAAACAGATTGCATGTTCCTGTATCAGTTTTTTATGGCCTTTCTTATGGTATCTCGTTTCAATTTTTTTTAAATCAGACCAACTTTTCCATCTGCTTTGCTAGAAGTTAATAATAATAATAATAATGGCAAAATAGAGATAATAAAAAAATAAGACTCACTTTGTAATACTCTTTGTCCTACGTCATCAAACCATTTATATTTGGCAGCAATTTAAAGTTCGAGATTATCAGTTTTGAAACCTCAATATGTTAAAAATAATTGAACTTAGGTATAGGACAAGGTTATAAGAAATATATCTTGAAATTTGAAAAGAATCAAAAATGAGGTTGTTTCATTTATAAAGTACAAGATGATCCGTGCTCTTATTTTTTGTATCACTCAAAGTCCAAAAACGCATATTGCCTTAAAAAAATAATAAATAAAATAAAAGCTATTTAGAATTAATTAACCACATTTGAAGTACTATCTGATATTTAGTAAGCGTACTTAAAAACTAAATGTCTTCATAGTTACTTGACGCATTCAGAAGTAAATATTGTGTTTGTAAAAAGACCGTCTTATGATTTTGGTACGATTTTCATTGAGTTTACCAATTTCACACGCCTTGTCACCTTTAGTAGCTAAATATTCTGCTCTAGGTCAATAACTTAAATTTTTTTCATTTTATCATGCCACGTAGACTCAAAGGTCCAATGATTAGAGTAATTTGAGGTACAAAGCACTCTTCTTTTCAATGTTAGGTCTGTAACTAATTAATGCTATAAGACAGGTATACACTATTCTCTTTGGGGTTAGGCCAATCTTCAAAGACTAGTAACTAGATTTCTTAAGTGTTTGCTGCTCACTTTATCATTATTTTAGTATCATACAAAATTTTTAAAATATTCCGAGCCGATACATTTAGCAGATATCTTTTCTTTCTAGGCAAGTTTGAAGTTAGTTGAAATTTTTCGAATATTTTTTTTATTAAGCGGTGTTGTCATTGTGTTTTCTTTTATCAAAATATCTTGCCTTCTTACGCCATTATGATTATCTTTAACGTATAGATTTAAATTTATTCGTTTTTTTTAATACTTTTTGAGTATTGCGTTTTAGCGATAATTTAAAAACACCTAATTATATTAGCGAACCTACCACTTGATTTTCTTAAACATAACAATTATTGTCTCTGGCTACCCGTAGTTGGAACATTGACACTCTTCTCTAAATAGTTTTTTATAAGTGCTATCATACCAAACTGTTGGATTTGCGCACAAAATGTTTATATTTTATGTTTTATATTTTTATAATTTGAGGATTCATCTGTTATACTTTTTTATCGGATTAACTAGTAATTTTTAAAAAAATATATAATATATCGTTTTTATACCCTCCACTTTAATAGTTTTATTTGAAGTAAATTGTATTTAAAAATCGACAAAATTAGACATGAAATAAAATATAACGAAATAAAAGAAAAATCTCTGTTTACATAGCCCTGAAAATATTCACCTTCCTTGATAAAGAGGGTTGGGAAAACCAAAATTTGGATGAATGAACGAACAGTCTTTTGTTTAGCAGTTTACGATATACTTTCAAAATAGATTTCGCTTAGTCTCTAGTACACTGAGAAAAAAAAGCATTGAATCAACCGTTAAACGGTTGTTTTAATGCTTTTTAAACATTAAATACAAGCAATGGTTTTGCACTGTTAAATTAACCTTTAAAAAATGTCAAACTTAAATCATAGAATGAATATTAAAAGAATGTTAATTTAATTATAAAAGCATAGTCGTCCTAACTATCAAAAACCAATAACTTAAGGTACTTAAGATGTTGCAATAACTGTCGCAATACTTCGTTTTAACATTGTTTAAATGTTCAAATAATTATTTAGTAATGTTAGAGACAGCATTAAAAAATATTGATTTAATATGTTTATAATGTTAGAATTACATTTTTAGCTAGTTGAAATAATAATCTCAAAGTACCGAAATGTCATGAAAAAGTGTTGATTTGGCATTTTTACAATGTTAAAATAATAGTTTAATAGTGTTAGGAATAACGCAGAAATATGTTGATTTAACTTGTTTTTAATGTTAAAGTGATATTTTTACATAGTTGAAATAACGTTCTTAAAGTATTAAAATTTCATTGAAAAATGTTGGCTTAACATTTCTATAAATGTTAAAACATCGTATTTAAACTGTTGGTTTGGCATTTTAAAATGTTAAAATAATAGTTTAACAGTGTTAGAAATAACGTCGTTATATATCGATTTAACTTATTTTTAATGTTAAACTGATATTTTTACATAGTTGAAATAACCTTTTTAAAGTATTAGAATAACATTAAAAAATGTTTGCTTAACATTTTTATAAATGTTAAAATATCATATTTAAACTGTTGGGTTTGGCATTTTAAAATGTTAAAATAATAGTTTAACAGCGTTAGAAATAACGTCGTTATATATTGATTTAACTTATTTATAATTTTAAATTGACATTTTGTTAATGTTGAAATATCGTTTTTAAGCTGTTTTAAAATGTTAAATGCGCGACAGAGGTATTAAAGGTGCGTTTTAGAAAAAGGCATTAAAAGGAGGAAGATATAAGATTTTGGATGTGAAATTCGCTGGTGCATATCCCACCAGGTTTTTTCTTTTAATTTTTTATAGCCTAGTCCAACCTTTCGCAATCAATTCTCCATTGCTATATAAAAAGTACGCCAATCAATATTATGCACTAAATGAAAAGGTTAGAATTAACCGAATATATTCCTCTCATTAACGCCTTCTCGCTTTAGGGTCTCGCAATTTTGTGACCGTGTATGGGATGTTTTTTCGAGATGTTGGGTTTTATAACTTCAATACTTTACTTTTATGCTGCATTATAAATACCTGTAATAGTTTTTTTCTTATTCATGTTTGGTTAATTAATACGATTGAAAACAGGAAATTTTTGCTATTTTTCTCATGCGCAGAATTGTAATAAATTTCGTGCCAGTGCAATACTTCAATATAATGAATATAGAGAAGAAATATATTAGATTTGTTGCAATGGCAATAAAGTGACAACACTGCCGGGTCCCTCAGCTATTTATTATTGGCAAGCGGAGGAGGGAGTCGGAAATCTCGTGAAACATCAAATGCGAAGAGAGCCGAACTTATACGCCTGAAATTTAATATTTTGAGAATGTTGAAATAACCATTGTTAACGTTGATTTAAACTGCAAAATTGTTAAATATAGATTCAGTAAATTGTCGATCTAACAACTTTTGATGTTGAAACCAAAGGCAAATAGAACATTACTTCAATTCCCTTATGGCGTGGTAGCGATAATTTTTAACAGTTGGAATAATTATTTATTTTATCTTTAAATCATATTTTGAAAATGTTGAAATAACCATTTTAAACGTTGATTTAAACTGCAAAATTGTTAAATAGACATTCAGTAAACTGTCGATCTAACAACTTTTGTTGTTCAAACAAAAGTCCTAACACTGGAACCTGTGGTGGAAGATAGATCAAAATACAAGAGTTCTAACCACACTACACCACAACTTGTAACGTTCTGGACGCGCGTTTCGCTAACCAAGTTAGCATCATCAGCATGATATATCATCTGCTGATGATGCTAACTTGGTTAGCAAAACGCGCGTCCAGAACGTAACAAGTTGTGGTGTAGTGTGGTTAGAACTCTTGTATTTTGATGGTTCAAACAAAAGGCAAATAGTATGTTATTTCAATTTTTTTATGTTGTGGTAGCGATCATTTTTAACAGTTAGAATAATTATTCCTTTTATTTTTAAATCACATTTTGAGAATGTTGAAATTACCATTTTAAATGGTCATTTAAAGTGCAAAATTGTTAAATAGACATTCAGTAAACTGTCGATGTAACAAATTTTATTGTTGAAAGGAAAGGCAAATAGAATGTTACTTCAATTCCTTTATGTCGTGGTAGCGATCAGTTTTAACTATTGGAATAATTATCTATTTTATCTTTAAATCACATTTTGACAATGTTTAAATAACTATTTTAAACGTTGATTTAAACTGCAAAATTGTTAAATTGACATTCGGTAAATTGTCGATCTAACAACTTTTGTTGTTGAAACAAAAGGCAAATAGAATGTTATTTCTATTTTTCTATTTATGTTGTGTTAGTTGTGTTGTGTTAGCGATCATTTTTAACAGTTGGAATAAATATTTCTTTTATCTTTAAACTGACATATTAATTACTTTTAATTCGATAACTAAACATGTTAAGGTAACAACGGCAATGTTGATTGAACAAATTAAATTTGACATTTCTAAAGCATTCTGTCAACACCGCGTTGCAGATTATTTTAACTAAGTATCTGTTCAATCAACTGCTATTGAGCTGTCATTCTCGAGAATGTTAATTCAACACTATTTTTTCTCTCGGTGTATGTTATTATAAATTAATTTCCTTTATATTGCAAATAAATTCAGCAGATTTGTTGCATTAAGGGCCAAATTATGAATAGGCTGGTAACTTACTCGAAGTAGATAACTGTCAAAGATACCATCGTTGAGACAATTGTAACTATGGTAAATATCTGTTTGGTAAAATTATCAGTCTTTTTATAATTTGACCCTAAAGCATTTTTTGTTTGTATATTAATCCTTTAGTTAGTAAGCTTAACATCAAACTTGCAATACGATATATAAGTCAACACCGCCAATGTCACATCGCGACATAAGTGACATGCAGGGGTTTAGTTTAATCCGGCCGACATTCCACGCATAGGTGTTCAGCCACATGTATGCCGTGTGGTCTGATTATTAGGGAATTGATCCGACACTTTCGGTTTGTTGGTATTGGGCTCTACACGCTACCGCATAATTGAGATACGTTTATGCATTACCGGAGGCTATATATATATATATATATATATATATATATATATATATATATATATATATATATATATATATATATATATATATATATATATACGTGTTAATTGTTAGTTCACGGATGGATAAATTATGTTTTCAGTTTATATTCGGACGCGAGAAAGAAAGTTTGAAAATGGGAAATGTGATTTTGGCGAAACGTCAGCAATACTGTTCTTTTCAGAACGACAGTAGTGAACGGATGTACACCCGGAATGATAACCACATCACATATATAAATATATATATATATATATATATATATATATATATATATATATATATATATATATCATAATGTTCGATGTGGGCAATTTTTTTAATATTAACATTTCGGAAAAACTTTTTGTTTTAATATTATCCATGCATGAAAAATTTTGTCAATATCTTTCTATAAATAAGTTTATCAATGCCCATGTTATTTTCTTATCTATTATAGAAGCAACGTTTATTTCCTATCACTGCTAAAATACATCATTTCTAATAAGTCTAGCAATGACTTATTATTTACAACTCCGATAGTTTTGTCACAATTTTGATATCAAACCACTCGAAACTTAATTTGTATGAAATTTTATTGCTTTTTATTAGATTTTTGAAAAATAGCATTTTTAAACGCATACAAATACAACTATAAATAGAATATTTCAAAGACTTAAAAATACGAAAAACTGGTAATGATTGAAGATATCTCAATATTTAATTGCAATAAAATAAATATATAGTTTCAAGAAGTTTTTCATAAAAGTTGTTATAGCATTTAAAAAGATTTGTTTGTAATAAATCGTTGCTACACTTAATAAAAGAGAAAAAATAAAATCTGAGGAAGTACGTATTACAAGAAAAAACTTGTATTAACATATTAACTGCGTCAAATAAGTGATTCACAAGTGTGGGTTATATAATATAATGAAGTATTATCACTGGCATAACATTTAATTTAACCATATTGAAAATATTTTTTTGGTTTCTTCACGGTTTTTAACACATTTTTATGTAAAAACCGAATTTAACAGCCATGACTTTTCTTCCTATGCCATTTTGTAGTTCACGGTGACACGAGACTTATTAGAATGAGTCGAGAACGACGGAAATGGAACAAGTTTTACTGTCTTATTTTTATGTAGGGAAGTATAAATAATAAATTAATATATATATATATATATATATATATATATATATATATATATATATATATATATATATATATATATATATATAGAAATCATGGTTCTTGGGATTAGACCGTGTCAAAATGGAATGACACGATCTAATCCCAACAACCATCATTTCTTAATTGACCACAGCCGTGAAAGCTTTCGTACTATGTTTATATATATATATATATATATATATATATATATATTTGTATTTGTATTGCACTCAAAAACGAAGTAACCATTAAATATGTTAGAACGTATGTAATCACTTAATACATTGAAATGTGCAGGGATCCTGGAGAAAGTCGATAACAAGAGGGACATAAAGAATTTCAGTTCCTTATACAGTTATATTCTAAAATTTGTTACATCAGTGGATATGGGAGATCAAAGGGTTGTTAAAAATCAAAATAAAAATCCCAGTCCGTATTTGATAGAACAAAACTGATGACAGTCCCCTGTTCACGAAACGTCGGAATAAAAGTATCACAGCACCACAAAATTTTACGCCTAAAGTTTCTTTAGGAATGTGTTTACATATTTGAAAAATTGTAGGCGATAAAAAAGTTAGAGCATAATTTTAACGTCTGAATAATTTATTTTTTTTAAATATTTCCAAAAACCATAATAGCTAGAATGCAATTAAGCTTGTAATAAAATTGTTTAAAACATTCCCATTTAACCATCTTAACATCTATTTCTTATATAAAGCGAGATCCCCATATAGACACTCGAATTCCGGACACACTAGATACATACATACACACAAAGAGGGTTGCTGGTAAGTATAGAAATGATCAATCATTTCCAAATGTAAGAGTTAGCGAGTCAATTTCCTTATCTTATTTTATATGTTTTTGGTATCTTTGATTTCTTCAATATCTTGCACCATTTACAATTAATTTAACAAAATGTTCATTTGAAAATTATAATCCATTAATAAAACCAAATTTCCCATTTGCACAACCATTTGTTCTTTAAATTACCTAAACATGGAAGGACAGTTTGTTAATTAAATTCTTAAGAGTGCAAAATATGGAAAACATCTAATATTACAGAACCAAATAAGGTATTTTATTTTGTTACATAAATGGCCACTAAGTAGTAAAGAGTCACAACTGTGAAAAAAATGGTAGCCTGTAGATTTTTCTATAATTTATCTAGTCGCATTATTGACTGTAATCCTAGTGCACTAAATTTGATTTAAAAATCTCCAGAAATATATGAGATGTAAAAAAATGCAAAAAAAGTTTTAACACTTTGTATCTCAAAACCAAAGGGTTTGCGGACTGCGATGTATATGAATGTTTGTACTTTAATAGGATAAATCACATCCTATTGCACTTTACATTGGAAATAGGTTGGCTATCAAATAAATTTATACTCGTAAAACTTTATATTTTAAAACAGGGTATTGACACTCCAATAAATAAATTTCTAATAGAGAATTACTTGTAATTTCAAATTTATGTTTTTATTTTGATCGATAATCTGCTTAACTGCTATCTGAATAAATAAGCGTGATTCGCTGCACAGAATAATGTTTTCTTTCTCACCTTTTCAAAATAAATCCATATAGGTGATTCTGGTGTGAGGAGCAAATAGGCAAAATGCGTGAATCTGTATGAGACTTCCTGTAATAAACAACGCTATTCATTTCATTTGAATGAATCTATGATCTGAAAATTATTTTTTTTGCAAATCCATTAGAGTCATATATATTCACATAAATAAACTGAAGAAAACGAAAGAAAGAGAGGTTCAAACAAAACGCATTAAATTTATAAATGAATCTGATATCTATGAAGCTACATTGTTGCTATTTGCGCTAGTCCACCTCATAATGCAGGCTCCGCCAGAAAACAGAAGGCATATATGAAGTTCCAGTGTATTTAAAGTTGAAATATCTTTCGATCTTACTGTAAAGTTTCGATGTTAGTTAGCATAACTTAAATTTATTTAGATTAGTTTGTAAGAGCCCCAACTTATGGCATATAAAAGTACAAAAGTACTAATGACACTCCAATAAGAAGAAAAAATTTGTTGGACGTAGTAGATCTGCTGGCGCTTATAAGACCTTTTAAAAAGTCGGCCATTTTGTTTTCCGCTATCTTGAATTCGGAACACAACTTTACCAGGTTATCTCTATACCACACTTAATGCTTGCACAAAATTTGAAGTTAATCTAATAAGTAGTTTTTCAGATTTTTCAAATATTGTATTAATGTTACCTCTCCATTCTTATTTTAACACTTGAATTTTTTGCAAAATTTTACGTAAATTGGATAATTAGTTTTTTTAGTAATAATAAGGCTTCGCTAGTCCGCCGTCTTGTTCTGGTGTATTGGATTTTCACCAAAACATTTCCAGGTCATCCCCATATGAGCCTTAGTTTTTATCCAAAATTTGAAGTCAGTCTGATAAGTAGTTATGTTATTTATGCCGCGAATTGACAGACAGACTGACAAGCCGACAGGTGGACCGACGGAATTGATACAACATATATTTTGGCATCTAAGGATGCTAAAACGCGAAGATATATAAAACCTGCTAGGGTAAATCTTTGAGATTACAAAAATTTTATTTTGCTGCCATTTTTTTCCACCATCTTGAATTAGGACCACAGTTTTACTAGTTCATCTACATACTACAATTATTTATGGCACAAAATCTGAAATCAGATCACTAAGTAGTTTTTTCAGGTTAAATTTTGCTCCGCCAACTCATATTTATTCCAAAATTTCACCAGTTGATTTCCACATAATATTTAATTATTTTGCAAACTGGATAATTCGTTTCTTGAGCAATAATTTAAATATATAATATTATAGATATAATAAATAATAATTAAAATATTGCCAGGTCGTTTCTATATGAGTCTTAACTTGAGTCAATATGATGAGTAGCTTTTAAGCTCTGGCGCAAACTGCTATACAGACAGAAAAACCGACAGACGGACCTACGGAATTTATAAAACATATTTTTTGGCATCTACGGACGCTAAAACGCGAATATATGTAAAATCTGAGAGGGTGATTTTTCAGATTACTAAAATTGTATTTGGCCGCCTTTTTATTCCGTCTTGTTTATTTAATACTGCAGTTTTTCGAGTTCGTCTCTATACTACAATTATTTTGAAATCAGTTCAGTAAGTAGTTTTTCCAGGCTGAATGTTTAAATATTTTATTAAACCGCCATTTTGTTCCGCTATCTTGGATTCATACCAAAATTTTACAAGTTGATTCCTATATAATACTTGATTTTTGTGCAAAATTTTAAACAAATTGGATAATTAGCTTTTTTGGTAATAATTTTTTGAATCTTGAATTAGTACTACATATTTATAGCATATCTAAAGTAAATTGAGACAGCGGAAAATTTGGGGTACGCTCAGTTTACTACATCACGTATATCAAATAAATTTATTTTTATTCGTTTACCGGTCCCCGTACAAATAGCCGATCTTCGCGATATAGTCAACGTGAACTTAGAATGAAATCTGTGGGCGGGGTATTAGAGTTAAGCACTTTGATTGGTTATATCCGTAATTCAATTGCTTAGATTTTGGAGACGTTGATTTAGCAAAAAATAAACAATGCAAAAAGTGCTTTTTATTCTATCTAATGTTTTAACTTCTCTCGTAAAAGGTAAGTATTGGAATCGTGAAAAATTACCCTTTGAGATTTTTCTAGATCTTTACGTTTCAGGGTCCCTAGATGCCGAAAAACATTTTTTCTCAATTCCTTCGGCTTGTCTGTCGGACTATCTGTTCGCGGCGTAGCTAATAAAACTACTTAACCGATTGATTTCAAATTTTAGTCAAAAATTAAGGATTATATGGGGATGACCTTGTAGGAGTTTGGTAAAAATCCAATATGGCAAAATATAATGGCGACCAAGTAAAATGTTAAAGAAATTAGTAGTGAAAAACTAGTTACCCAATTTGCCTCAAATTTTGCACAAAAATCAAGTATTATATAGAAAGTATCTGGTAAAATTTTGGTACGAATCCAAGATGGCAGAACAAAATGGCGGCTTAATAAAATATTTCAGAATTCAGAATGAAAAAATATTTAATGAACTGATTTCAAATTGTGTATAGAGATGAACTAGTAAAACGGTGGTACAAATTCAAAATGGCGGAGCCAAATAAAATATTTGTAATCGTGAAAAAAATCGATCTCTCAGGTTTTACATATTTTAAAGTTTTAGCTTCTCTAGATGGCAAAAAATATGTTTTCTGTCTGTCAGTTCGCCGCATAGCTTAGAAACTACTCATCAGATTGCTTTGAAATTTTAGTCAAAAATTAAAGGTTTTTTTTTGCAATTATCAAATAAAGTTTAAAACTGAAATATGCAAATTCAAAAACCTCTATAAACGTATCAATTTCTTAAGAAGTATTTGACTTTTTGCCACTTTCCTTTTTTCCTCAACCCCTCAAAGTCAAGCAAGTTTTAAAAATGAAATATATATACCCGAAAGCCTCCAAAATGACATATAACTTACTCAATCTTTTACGAAACTTTTAATTTTTATCTACTTCCTTTTCCCCTCTGTGTAATTGCAAAGTGAATATATTATGAAGTAGGTTACTACTGGTATAATCTCTAGACCCAAAAACGCATAAAAAACATCACGCCGCCATGCCTCACAATAAAATCGGCGACTGTTGACGGATATTTAGTTTTTATGTTGTCTCAATTGATTTTACATACACTTTACTAGTTCATCTCTATACTGCAATGAGTTATGGCACACAATTTGAAATCAGTTCATTAACTAGTTTTTTCAGGCTGAATTTTTAAATATTTTATGAAGTTTCCATTTTATTCCGCCATGTTGGATTCGTACCAAAATTTGACCAGTTGATTCCTACAAAATACTTGATTTTTGTGCAAAATTTGAGATAAATAATAAAGATAAGCACTTTCTTAGTAATAATTTTTGTTAACATTTCACTAGGCCGCCATTTTGTTTTGCCATATTAACTTTTTACCAAAATATTACCAGGTTGTGGCCAAAATTTCGAGTCAATCGAGTAAGTAGTTATTTAGCTATGCCGCTATCAGACAGACCGACAGACAGGCAGGCGGACCGACGGAATCGAGAAAACATGTTTTTCGTTATCTAGGGATCCTGAAATGTAAAGATCTGAAAAAGTCTCGGAGGGTGATTTTTTCGTGATAACAAAACTTCCCTTTTTTGAGGGAAGTAAAAAAGAAAAAAGACTTTAGTTGTTGTTACAGCCAGAGCTTCGGGAAGGCTGGAAAAATCGCATTATATTTAAGTTCTGTTTCTGCAAAAGGGAATAAATCCGTGCTTACTTCGAAAGACTAAATAAATTCATTGTTCGATTGAGCAAAAAAAAGCAAAAAACATAAAATCATATTTGTCCTAAATTATTAAAAAAAACCTTGAAACATTACTTCAATTAAGAAATAATGGTGCTTGTGATTAAACCGTGTAAAAGTGAAATTACCAACAATGTACAAAACATCATTTTAGTATTTCTAAAGCAAAAAACATACTATTTCTCATTTTGCTAAATTAATTATAAGTATATGCCTTTCGTATTGTTGTATTCCATATATGTTTTAAATTTTATAACATTCTCACATATTTTAAACTTTCTCATTTTTCTGACCTGGACTGACGTAAAAAAAAGCATTGAATGAACCGTAAGCGAATAATACGTATACCAGTGTAAGGGTCCTTAAACTTCCCTTTAAGAAAATAAATATGATTATTAAAGTTAGGAAAACTTTTTTCAGTTTTATTCAAACGCGGGGTTATTTCTTAGTTATTGTTCGCTTTAGGATAGTAAGACATAATAAGTATATATATATATATATATATATATATATATATATATATATATATATATATATATACAGGGTCCTGCAGCTCACCTCCCGTCTTTTATTCTACCTAAACCATTTATTTTAGAAAAAATATTTAAAAGCCACTATATGCTGTTGGTTAGAGAGCACATTTTAAAAACATTCTTGATTATACAGGGTGTTACAAAAAATAGTGGCGCATAAAAGTTGAATTTTTTAAAATGGAACACCCTATATTTTTTTACATTTTTGGAACACTCTTTGCCTAGTCTACAGACTCCTAGAATATTATCTCTCTTTTTTTAATAGTTTCGGAGAAAAAAGGTAAAATCGAAGAAAAAAAAAATTATAGTCTACATTTAAAATATTTATAAAAATTAGATAAAACATCTTAAAAGCTAAGGTAACCTAGTAGCTTACTGCAAAAGGTTTATAGTTATTCTGCTACGAGTATTATAAGTCTTACTTATACAGGGTGACCCAAATTCCATGTCAAACGTTGCAAAATAAAAAATTATTTTTCTCCATTTTTTCAAATGGAACACCCTATATATTTTTTTTCTGTCAGGTACAGAATTAACAGATCAACATTTTTTATTATTACACTTATCTCAAAATTCCTGAAGGTTTTTGAAATATTCTTAAAAAACTAATGTTGTACTTTGTTTTTCAGTACGATAATTGAATAAACTCACTAGTAATGTGGAAAAATGGAACACCCTATATATATTTTTTTTCTGTCCGATACAGAATTAACAGATCAACATTTATTATTATTACTTATCTCAAAATTCCTGAAGGTTTTTGAAATATTCTTAAAAAACTAATGTTGTACTTTGTTTTTCAGTACGATAATTGAATAACCTCACTAGTAATGTTCATACCTTCGCGATTTTAAATATTAGATAGGTCAGCGTAGTTCTAGCTATGGGGAAAAACCTAAAATCCTAACATTTTTTCTAATTACGTTTGCTGCATAAAATTTAAATTACTGCCAAGAGTTAAGGCTCGACTTAAGGTGTAACAGCTTTATTTAACATTACTAACAAATATCTAATTATTGCTAAAATTAATTTTTACTTAGAACATATGTTCGATATGTCTTCCATTCTCTTCGAGGCATAAACGAAGACGGGTATGAAAAGATCTTCCTACTATTCTTAATACTTCGGGCGTAATACTTTGAAATGCGGTTCTAATCCGTTGCTGCATATTTTCGGGAGTTGTTGGAGGTTTGTTGTAAACAATTTCCTTAACGTAGCCCCATAGAAAAAAATCTAATTTCGTTAGATCAGGCGACCGGGGCGGCCACGCACTTGCTCCCTGTCTTCCAATCCATCGATCTGGAAAATTATTATTTAAATGATCCCTAACTGGCAACGAAAAATGTGCTGGAGCACCATCTTGTTGCAACCACATTGTATTTCTCAGATTAACCGGCAAATTTTCGCACAAATTTGGCAAGTGATTTTCTAGGAAGTCGAGATACATGGCTCCAGTTAAATGTCCATTAAAAAAATGGGGACCAATAACATGTTCACCAATAATTCCCCCCCACACATTAACTGACCATCTGTGTTGTAGATCAAGCTGCCTAAAAATTCTTGGATTATGGTCTGCGTAGTAATGGTAGTTATGACGATTTACAAATCCATTCTTATGAAATGTGGCCTCATCAGAGAATAAAACTTTATCAAAAAAATCAAAGCTTAACCTAATTTTAGCTTGTGCCCAATTACAAAAGTCAACACGTTTCTCAAAATCTGCTGGAAGGAGTTCTTGATGCAACTGAATATGATATGCTTGAAATTTATGGCTCTTTAAAATTCGCTGAACAGTTCTTTCGCTTACTGCTACGGCATCCCCGACTGCTTTTTGGCTAACAGAAGGATTTTCCGTGACAGCTAATAGCACAGCTAATTCATTTTCTTCCGTTCGAACGGGCCTATTTCTAACTGGTCTTGTATAATTTACATTTCCCGTTGCCATAAATCTCTCTAATAAGTTCGTCATGCTCCTTCTGTCTGGGTGCCTTCGTTCTGGATAATTTTGCGCATAAATCCTACTGGCCAAAAAGGCATTTCTATGCGATTCTCCTAACACAAAAACCATATCAACCAGTTCTTCGCGGGTGTACTCCATGACGATAGAACGTTCAAATAAAACTTCTAAACAGTGACGCAAACAAACGAAAAATGAACTACGTAGAAGGTAAAGACCACTATATGAAAAATCCGATAATTATTTCAATTTGTAAAACTTAAAAAACGAATAAGTAAATTGCCGATATGTTTTAGTTGTTTGACAGTTTCTAGACAATTTGTTTTTCATGGCCTACTTAAATTCTAGTTAATAATTTGGGCAACACTTGTCAATAATATTAAATAAAGGTTAAGGCCGTTTTACATGCTGCAAGTTTCTTGCAGCAAGGGGTTGCACCTGCAAGATATTGCGCGCAATTTGTCTTGCAGACTGTAAAGAGGCAGTTGTATTTCAATTGCAAGTGTCAGCGTATGCCTTTGTGCAAGTCTCTTGCAACTTGTAGGAAGACCTGCAGCATGTAAAACGTCTTTACGGCTTAACTCTTGGCAGTAATTCAAATTTTATGCGGTAAACGTAATTACAAAAAATGTTGGGATTTTAGGTTTTTTCCCATAGCTATAACTACGCTGACCTATTTATTATTCAAAATCGCGAAGGTGCTTACTTATGAACATTACTAGTGAGTTTATTCAATTACCGTACTGAAAAACAAAGTACAACATTAGTTTTTTAAGAATATTTCAAAAACCTTCAGGAATTTTGAGATAAGTGTAATAATAAAAAATGTTGATCTGTTAATTCTGTATCGGACAGAAAAAAAATATATATAGGGTGTTTCATTTTTCCACATTACTATTGAGTTTATTCAATTATCGTACTGAAAAACAAAGTACAACATTAGTTTTTTAAGAATATTTCAAAAACCTTCAGGAATTTTGAGATAAGTGTAATAATGAAAAATGTTGATCTGTTAATTCTGTACCGGACAGAAAAAAAAAATATAGGGTGTTCCATTTGAAAAAATGGAGAAAAATTATTTTTTATTTTGCAACGTTTGACATGGAATTTGGGTCACCCTGTATAAGTAAGACTTATAATACTCATAGCAGAATAACTATAAACCTTTTGCAGTAAGCTACTAGGTTACCTTAGCTTTTAAGATGTTTTATCTAATTTTTATAAATATTTTAAATGTAGACTATAATTTTTTTTTTCTTCGATTTTACCTTTTTTCTCCGAAACTATTAAAAAAAGAGAGATACTATTCTAGGAGTCTGTAGACTAGGTAAAGAGTGTTTCAAAAATGTAAAAAATATAGGGTGTTCCATTTAAAAAAATACAACTCTTATGCGCCACTATTTTTTGTAACACCCTGTATAATCAAGAATATTTTTAAAATGTGCTCTCTAATCAACAGCATATAGTGGCTTTTAAATATTTTTTCTAAAATAAATGGTTAAGGTGTAATAAAAGACGGGAGGTGAGCTGCAGGACCCTGTATATATATATTATATATATATTATATATATATATATATATATATATATATATATATATATATATATATATATATATATATATATATATATATATATATATATATATATATATATATATATATATATATATATATATATATATATATATACTCCTTCACGGATGGAAAAATACAATGTGTTTTCATTCCGGGTGTACATACAGCATAGTGAACGGATGTAATCCCGGAATGAAAACATATATATATATATATATATATATATATATATATATATATATATATATATATATATATATATATATATATATATATGTATATATATGTATCTATATATATATATATATATATTTATATATATATATATATATATATATATATATATATATATATATATATAGTTAAGTTTAAAACAAATTCAAGTGGAAGTTAGGTTCTTGAGAGAGAGTTCGTCATCTTGGAAAAGGAGTAAGTACACTGAAACAAACTTGCTGGTCAAATTGCAGTTTCTGGCGTTAAAATCAAACCTCCAACGTTTGATGGATCAACTTCCTGAACCATGTATGTGCATCAGTCTGATTTCATAGCAACACCTAATGAATAAAATGACGAAGAAAAAGTAACTTTTGTAATAGTCTCGTTAAGAGGACCAAGCATTCCCGCAACAGTACCGTTAAGAAAATACAGAAAATATTTTAACATCAAAACTTCTCTTATCAAAACTATATATATTAAGTAAATTTACTATCTTCTTTCTTTGGAAAAGAATATTTCTTACACTTAAAACATATAATAACAGAACTTGTTATGTTTTTCCTCGGGAATTTTGTTTACCGCAATTGATATAGATTTAGTAAATTTACTTACCATTTAATTCCCAAGGAAAAAATATTTTTCCTTAAACACATTTAGTATGTAAGTCTTATATTTTCAAAAATATCAACAATCGTAAAAAAAAGTCTCACCCCAAAATCTTTATCGTCTTATGCATTTTATTTGTAGATAAGTATTGCATTGACAGCCAATTCTTAAATTATTATTTGCTTTCCTGAAATATTGTACTATTACTATGTTTTAACTTTGGGAGAGGGGGGGAGATTTGCAGGTAGCTGGCGAACGATTTGTCGCTGGCGCGGGATTTACTTTTTGCTAGGTTTCACACTGCAGCCCTTAATGAATGTTCAGTTTTTTTCTTCTCAATATCTATTTCTACTTGCTGAACTTGTTTTTTTATATAACTTCTCTCGGCACTGATTTTATTAGGATAGAACAAAAAATAATATTCTAGTTAACTTTCTTGGGTATTTTGGTTGCAACTATCTGTTAATAAATTTGATTCGTCGTAATTTAGGGATGCTGAATTTACTTTTTCTATTGCCCTCTTTTCTTTCGTTTTTTTTTTACTTTTTTGCGTCTCCTGCTACTTTAATTAGGATTCTTCCAACTGGTTTATTTCAATACCTGCGAAATTCCAAGTAATGCTCTTAGTGTTTTATTTAGACATATTAAACTTCCAGTTTTAGAATGTTTTAGCAAGCAAGCTTCGTAGATTGTATTTTTCAAGTGTGTATATCCTTGAGGTATAAAACCTCATAAACATATTCCAAACTGTATTTTTGCATTAGATTGGGTATTCTTTTTATACTTACATCAATAATATCAATAATGTAAATTTGTCAAAATGACGCATTTTTTCTCAATAAAATTGTAAAACTTTACTACGGCTCTAAACGTCTCTATTTAAACATAAAAATCATGAAAATATATAAAGTTTTACTGTTCATTCAGTAAGCAATTTTTATTTACTATATCATTTTTACTTCTTTTAAGTGAAAATTGCATGGCATATGCCCTTCGAGTTCTGCTCAAACAGAAAAATGATTTGTTAATTTTTTTTATTCCAAATAGCACATAAGAAAATTTACTAGTTGAGAAGCATAGGGATTGCTTCTTACGATGAGAATCACTTACACGTAATTTTATTGATCCATCATGTCTGTTCATTTCATTGGAGTATTTCTTCGATGTTACGTCCCATAGGTAGGTATTTTGCCGGCAAAACACAATACATTTGTTATAATTTTTGTTTCAGATACTGTACTAAAAAGTACTCAAATTGCACCAGTTGTAATTTTACATCACTGCACGGTAGCCGATGCCATACTTTATACATTACTACATGCTGTATGACATCCATCTTGCCTACACATGATATAAATTGTTAAGATAGCACTTTTGACACAAACTGTAGGACTTGATAGATCGTTGTGTGTAGGACGTTTTAAGGTGGTGTGGTACTTAATAAGCCGAAAATAAAGCTTCAGGCAAGAGAAAATCTTGTTAACAAATCGCGATAAAACTTTCGAGTTCCTATAAATACCTTAAACACATTTTTAATATTAAATGCACATGTATTTTTATCTAGCTACGATTGTCGATGCGATATTTTATGCATTACTGCATATTGTACGACATACGACTTACCTACACATGATACGATTATCATAAAGACATTTAATATGATACTAATATATATTATGATCTTTATTAGTCCTATAATAAATCCTCAAACACAGAATTTCTTGTTAAAAATCGATATTAATCCTTTAAGCCTTTGCAAATATCTGTGTATATGTAAACAGTGCATGTGTGAGCTTACATATATGTGTAGGCAAAAGCTATTTATCTCGTTAATTTTAAATTTCTCACAAAAAAATCAAGTGGTATATGAAAAAAAATTAAGTGGTATAAAAAGATGAAAATATTTTTTAATTGAATTTATGGCAAAATTCGAAACTGTGATTACTTTTTTTATAATGCTGTTACCAGATAAACGGGAATTTTTGACCTATATTTTTGTATTCGGCAAAAAGATTTACAACAATTGACACTTATTTTTTTTATTAAAATATATATATTTATTATTTAATTAGTAATAATATTGCTGAAAATAGCACAATCCATTCCAACATACAATTTCCGAAAACCTGTTTCCAAGCCTGATATGGTCAATAGGCGTAGAGTAATGACTGTATTCTTACGGTGTGTAAAAAATCGTTGACCGGGAAACAAAGAACCTGGTACATTCAAGACAGCTACGTCACGCTGGAGTTACACGATATCTATTATTACATATCAGGTCTGTTTTTTGTTATTTTTTATTAAGCAGCTATAAAGAAAATCCGAAATTATAAATTTAAAATAAGACGAAAAAATAATAACATTTACATTTTATGTAATACGAATGCTCCTCGTCGCAGCTTTTTCCTATGTAACATTAAGTTGAAAATGTAAAATTTTAGAATATCTAAAGTGGATTTTTTAGTAGGTAACTATTTAAAGAAGTAAAACAAAATTGTGAAAATATGTTATGTTTTTTTTTACTCTCTTAAGGGTGACATTTTACCATTAGCTCATTATTTTTGAATATCATTTAAACAGTAATCATCTTAAAACCTCATATTCTGACAACATTAAAAATCCGTTTTAACTTTTTCACTTTTTAGGGGTGACGTTTCCAAAAATCCAAAAATTTGTTTTGAGAGAATTATTTTTACAGGTTATTGACGATTGAAAAAAGTAAAATCATTTACCTCTTTTTATCCTGTTACAGGGTAGATTTAGAAAATTCTAGATATTCGTTTCTAGATAAATATGTTTGAAAGACTGATGAAAAACTTACCTTAAAAAATTTACCTGGTTATTGTAAAAAAGACAAAAACCCATTTTGCCCGTTTTCACTCCCCTAAAGGGAGAATTTGGCTGAATTCCAAATATGGTTTTTAGATATTTATTTGAAAGTCGTTGACGAAAAAATCATTTCAAAAATCTCATTTAGTTAAGGTTAAAAAGGTAAAAATAGATTTCAGGCATTTCTCTTTAAGGTAGAATTTTTAAAAATCCAGAAGTTGGTTTTTAGATAACTAATTATCTGATAGAGATTTGGTGAAAAAAGTAAAAACATGTTGCTCCTTTAAGGGTGAATTTCAAAGATATTTTTGTTATATAGCATTTACCTCACAAAAAAGGTTATACCAAATTTTATCTTAAATAGTTACATAAATATGGGGACCAATAGAATAATGATTAATATGTCATTTTTATTTGTATATATTCTAGATATATTTCTGAAGGTATTTTTTGTGATTTATAATATACCAATCGTAATACGAGCACTAACAACTATATTATGTTTGGACGATGTACGGAATGTTAAAAAAACATATTTATGTTTCATTTAAACTGTGTTTTGCCTCCCTAACTGAAAAATCAATTCACATACTCTTTACCTAAGATAAATAGTCCGATCGCAAGAAAAAATTATTTTATTTTGGATAAACTAGGTAACAAAATAACAAAAACATATCAAATTTGCTGGTAAATATCTTTATTGATATTAAAATCAATATTATGCACGCACTTACTGATAAATCTATTGTGCGTGGGTCAACAGTTGTCAGATTAGGTTTTATCCGCCATGTTTTCCTATACATTCATATGAAAATGAGGCGTGGTTTTGCAACAAATAAAAAAGTGCGGAAAATTATAATATCCCTGTACTGCAGAGTTTGGGGTAAAAGTCCAGGCCGACTTCGTAGAATCACTAATAGAGAACGTCCTGCTCTGGTCAAAATTTACAGAACTAACAGATTGGGTACTTTACGAGAAATACAAGCCCAATGGAAACACGAGGCAAAGGCAAATTTGTAATTTTTCGTTGTAAAACATGAAAATTAATAATTTTATTTTATCCAATTCCTTTAAGGGTCAAGGAAAAGCCGTTATTAACAGCTATTCAAAAAAAAAATATTTGGATTGTGCAAAATATAAAATGTTCTGGACAACATAAATGTGGAGTAATGTTAACTTCAGCGACGAATCGAATTTAATGTCTAGGTAGGTGATTTTCGATAAAAGGTGATTTGTAGAAAATCAGAAGCATTTAATTAAGTTTGTCCAAAGCGTAGAGCAAAATTTACCTAGTGGTTGTGGATAGGGATATATAAGTAGTAAAGGACTTGATAAATATGAGTTCATAGTTGGCACTGTAAATGCATAAAAAACCAACACATTTTATTACGAAGCTTGATTCCAACAGCAGAACAGAGTTTTGGAAATGACAATTTCCTATTTCAGCAAGACCACATTGCGAAAACAATAAAATAATGGTTTGGGCACCATAATTTAAAAGTTTTATCGTGGCCATCTAGTAGTCCCGACTTGAATGTCATTGAAACTTTATGGCATCTGAAGAAGACATTGCGTAATGTTCCTCAGCGTACAGCTATGGCATTAAAGGCAAACATTACGCAATTTGGAACTCTTTCTCTCCCGAATATTGCAAAACTTTAGTAGATTCCATGCCAAAACCCATACAAGCCACTATTATAAAAAGTGTTGTTGCCTCATATTAATGTTAGATTTAAGTTTATTTGTCAGCAAATTTGTTATGTTTTTGTTATTTTGTTTAATCAGATTTATGTAATCGTAGGTAGGGGTCCAGCTGGCGCGATGTTTTACGGGGATTTATTGTTGAATAGGTGTAGGGCCCATATTCGGCGGAGGCCCCGGAGGCATAGACCAGTAGTTTATAATATAAAAATAATAACCAGACTTTTAAATCTTTAAGTAGTGGTGACTTACTTTCTATTTAGTATTTCTCCTTTTTGGAGGGAAGTAATGGAATCGTCAAAAAAACACCCTCAGAGATTTTTGCATATCTTTAAGTTTTAGGTTTAAGGTCTCTACATAAAAAAAACTGTGTCCAACAAAGATCAAGACTTACTTCTTCGAATTGCTTCAAATTTTGGTCAAAAGTCAAAGGTCTCCTAGGGATGAAATTGTAAAAAAGTAATTATTAAGCAACTACTTATCTCATGGACAAATTTTACACAAATATTACGAGTGATACATAGATAAACTAACTAAATTTTGGTGTAAAGCCATTACAGTGGATTAAAATGACCGCCTAGTAAAGTGTTTAAAAGTTGTGTACTAAAATGCTCATCCAATTGACTAATAAAATGTTTATATATTCGGTAACATATCATTTCCTGGAATAAAACCTCTTGTGGAAAAAATAAAATGCAATAATTCATTTTTTATATGTAAATATAGTTATAAAATATAACTTTACCCACAACTTTCCTCGTACAAAATTTCACTACATACATATTTTATAACTCCATAGAGTTGAAATTAAAAAAAAATTGAAATAAATTATAGTTTATAGGATTTGTATAAAGATATTACAAAATAATTAGTGATATATTCTATACGAGGATAGTTGTAGGTAAAAGTGAATTTGCTGATTTTTTACGTTCAAAAACCACAGCTTTTAGTTGGAAATGTCAGAATTTCAAAAGTAATTTCTCGACGTTGACGCAATATGTATTTTCGTATTTCCCGAGCGACTGCTTTATCAATTTACGATAATGTAAAGTTTCTATTGTAAGTTTTTTCAAGAACTTTCCTTCGAACATTTTATAGGTAAATTCAATATCCGACGCGATGCCGAAGACCAGATGTTGAATTTATTGGTAAAAAAAAACGCATGGAGAACGGCTAAAATATATAAGACGTAATGAAGTTCAAGAATAAAAACTTTGGTAATAATTTAAAATCTGCTGTGTTTGATAATACATTTATGATTAAAATAAGAATGCTAATAGAAATGGTTCTTATCAAGAAATGCTTTATGTTAAAAAAAAAATTTTAACTTTTTAAACACAGATTCTGATTTTCGTACTTTTACGTTTTTAATATAATTGCAAATATGTTAGTTATGTTGAAATAAAACAAAATGATTGCAGCAGCTTGTCTCTACTCGCGTTAACTGGTTTAATCCAAAGTACCAATGTTAGTTTGGAATAGAAAACTTCTATACATTGTGGGTCAAAATAAATTGCCTGTGTGCCAAAATAAATTGCCACCATGTGTTTGATAATACATTTATGATTTAAATAAGTATGTTAATAGAAATGGTTCTTATCAAGAAGTACTTTATGTTAAAAAAATTAAGTTTTTAAACCCAAATTCTGATTTTCCTACTTTTACATCTTTAAAATAATTTTGCAAATATATCAGTTATGTTGAAATAGAATAAAATGATTGCAGCAGCTTGTCTCTACCTGCGTTAACTGGTTTAATCCAAAATACCAATGCGAGTTTGGAATAGAAAACTTCTATACATTGTGGGTCAAAATAAATTGCCTGTGTGCCAAAATAAATTGCCACCATGTGTTTGATAATACATTTATGATTTAAATAAGTATGTTAATAGAAATGGTTCTTATCAAGAAGTACTTTATGTTAAAAAAATTAAGTTTTTAAACCCAAATTCTGATTTTCCTACTTTTACATCTTTAAAATAATTTTGCAAATATATCAGTTATGTTGAAATAGAATAAAATGATTGCAGCAGCTTGTCTCTACCTGCGTTAACTGGTTTAATCCAAAATACCAATGCGAGTTTGGAATAGAAAACTATATACTATACACTGTGGGCCAAAATAATTGCCACCATGTGTTTGATAATCCATTTATAATTTAAATAAGAATGTTAATAGAAATAGTTCTTATCAAGCAGTGCTTTATTTAAAAAAAGTTAAAGCTTTTTAAACCCAGATTCTGATTTACTTACTTTTACATTTTTAAAATAATTGCAAATATATTAGTTATGTTAAAATAAAACAAAATTATTGCAGCAGCTTGTCTCTACCCGCGTTAACTGGTTTGATCCAAAATGCTAATGTGAATTTGGAATAAAAAACTTCTATACACTGTGGGCCAAAACAAATTGATTGTGGGCCAAAATAAATTGTCATCTTTATTTGGTCTTTGATAAGTTTCTTATTTTTTATTTTATATCTTCAGAGAAATTTGCTTTGCTAGTATATAGTAAAGTTATGCAGGACTAAGTATATAGTAAAGTTATGCAGGACTAAACTTAGATTTTTTTCTAAAACGATTCATTTAAGGACGTTGAAAAAACAAATAATTCAAATTGTCATAAAACTATTCAGAAATTGTGGTAGAACATGATCTATATGATATTTATCCGTTTAGATATAATGAATTATTTTCTATTTCGACATCCGTAGGCATAAAACAGTGAAGAATTATTTCATGTTATCTGTTTTTTCTTAGGCTTTCTCAGGCTTGATAAAAGGGAGTAATTTATATTAACCCCTTTATGCATCGGATTACCGAATTAAAAAATAGCTAATTTGGAAGCGTAGTAGGGCTACGTTTTTTTAATTCTCGGTTTAAAATCGAAACTTAACAAAATTCTGAGTTTAAAATCGGAATTTAATAAAAATTCTGAGTTTAAAGTAGGAATTTAACAAACTTCTGAGTTTGAAGCTAGAATTTAACAAAATTCTGAGTTTGAAGCTAGAATTTAACAAAATGCTGAGTTTAAAATCGGAATTTTAATAAAATTCTGAGTTTGAAGTAGGAATTTAACAAAATTCTGAGTTTAAATTCAGAATTTTGTAAAATCCGGGTTTTAACGACATTCAGAATCAGAATTTAGTAATATTCTGAGTTTGAACTACGAATCTAAGGATTTAGCTTTATTATGATTGTGATAATAAATTCCAATTTTAAACTCAGAATTTAGTTAAATCTCTACTTTCAACTCAGAATTTAACTAAATTTCAGCTTTAAACTCCAAATTTTGTTCATTTCTGAGTTTGAAGTCGGGATTTAACAACATCTGAGTTTAAAGTCAGAGTTCAGTAATATTCTGAGTTGAAACTCCGAATTTAAGGATATAACGTTAGTGTGATTGTGACATTTAATTTCGAGTTTAAACTCAGAATTTAGTTTAATTCCAACTTTAAATTCAGCATTTAGTTAAGATTTGAATTCAAACTCAGAATTTTCTTAAATTCCGACTTTAAACTCAGAATTTTACTAGATTCTGACTTTAAATTATATTATATTCAGACTATAAGCTCAGAATTTTGAACAATTTCTGACTAATTTACTAAGTTCTGACTTTAAACTCAGAATTTTGTTAAAATCTGGCTTTAAACTTAGAATTTTATTAAATTCTGATTTTAAAGTCAGAATTTAGTTAAGTTCCGACTTCAATCTCAGAGTTTTGTTAAATTCCGACTTTAAACTCAAACGTTTATTGTTAGAAGTATACACAGTTCTGTTTTCAAAATCAGAATTTTTTTAAATTCCGACTTTAAGATCACAATATTAAAGAAATGTAATATGGATGTTTATTTCCGAGAGAGTGTAAATAGTTTTTAATAGTTTAAAATTTTTGATTTTATTTATTTGTCTAATTTATGCCATAATTTCAAATGCATCGTTTTAGAGAAATAACCTAATTTACTTACTACTTTTTTTACAAACTAGTAAATCCAATTTCTTAGCAAACATTGGCTTATAATCGCTAAAAATTATCAAAATTGGTTCAAAATACATAACTTCGTAATTAACAAAAAACGGTGGCAATTAATTTTGCAATTTGGAGATTTGATAGTTATGAGAAATCCTCGTACATTCATTAGATTGAATATGCAGGGTGTTTGATGGATCGATGTAGAGCGATGAAGAATGTCATGTGAAATATTTTTAATTTAATAAGCTTTTATTCGAAGTCCTAAAGATTTCGCGCGAGTTATTGCCATTATCTGATTTTTTTCCTTCTTCAAATAGGACTTTCAAAAGATTAAGGAGAATTTTATGATATTGATTCTTTAATTTTTATAATAAAAACAGTACAATTGCTCATTAAAGGGGGCTTCAAGACCGAATAAGGCAAAGCGAGAAAATAGCACTGACTGACTTTTCGTACAAGGACATTTTTATTTTCTCTAACATAGAAAGGAAGTTTTTAAGTGCCTATTCAATTCAGATATGTTTAGAAACTTCCATATTTAACAAACTGTACATGGTGTATCACACCAATAATATAAAAATAAATCACAACGGAATTTAGAACTCAAATCAATCAAATTTTATAAATTAATTTTTAAAATTTGAATTCTAATATCACTTCAAACTACAAAATAATTATGCTTTGGATTTAAAATGTGAAAACATTTCCATCGCAAGATCGAGCTAATTTTTTTATTTCTACTATTCTCACAGGCCACAATATAGGCCAAAGTCGCGCACTGCTATACGATAATTTGCCGGATATTCGTCATTTTGGCGAATCATCATTCTTCTCGTTTCTATTTAGTTGTACCTCTGCGGGTAAATGAGGCGTTGGTTTTCAAGAAAATCCAGATATAATAGTTTAAATTATTTGGTAAGGTCCGAAAAAATCTCTACCTATGGTCCCTGCCCAAATATTGACACTAAATTTGCTTTGAAATGAACACTGCTTTTTTATTTGTGGGTTATCTATATCTCTTTTATACCTTTAATAATGCTAATTGTAGAAGTTCGTAATTCCCTTTCTGGAAAATTTTTACTTAACAAACTATAAAACTATGTGAGTAGGGACTTTTCTTCTAGCCTTTGGGCATTAGGTAGTCTTTATTTGGGGACGTTTGAAATGTTGAAATAAGATATCTGGATTACCTTACTACACAAACAAATGATTCCTGCAAAATTGTGCGGCAAAAGATTCCGTTCGGCTTGCCCATCACAGGACTATGAAAAAAGTCTCGATTTTGTACGTTTACATTTTAAACCTAATAACTAATTATTTTGTAACTTAAAGTGAAATTAAAATTGAAATTTGCAAATTTATTGTAAAAAATTATGATTGAAATATAGCTCAAAATATTTGTATAGGCACGCCATTGACCTTTTTTTTCTAGTTACTGGTGGGTGACTTCAATCCTAAATATTACAGTTAGGTCCTGTGTTGCGTTACTGTCCTTATTTGGTTCTTTTTTTCACCACTTATTAAGATGTTTAAAAAATAAAAGTTAGTCTGTGTTGACAATTCAACAGATCAAAAATATTCTTTCACGTTCTTTGTGACCCTTTAAAATATCTACATCGATACGCCAAACATAATGTTTATTTTGATTCCTCAATTTATCGAATAGATAAAATTTATTTTGCAAGGTATTATTTTTATATTAACTGCCTGTGTTATATGGGTACTCCCAATTAATGATTTTATATTGTTTTTTTTACTTTTAAGAAATTTTTAACAAGATATATCCCTTTCGAATTACATTTTCACTTGCATGGTAATCATTCCGAAACTAGTAACAATAGTAGTTTATATAATTTACTCCCCACATATAATTATACATAAATAAAGTGAGGACGCTCTAAGCTGTTGATATAAACCCGTATTTCCGATTGTATGTTATACTGTGTTTCGTAATTTTCACAATATTATGTCATGCAAATTAATGCTAAAACACATACACGCACTGTGTATGCTGTCCCCATAAATTTGTAGGAAATAAATTAGTTTTAACCGTATATAAAACGAAAAGCCTTTAAATGGGACCATATATTATAAATGATAATACGATGGAAATGCACATTTAAAGTTGGATGATAGTTTAAAATTCGTACCAGATATTCTGCGTTTAAACAGACTGTCGATCGAGTGGAAACGTGTTAACGGATTACAATTGAATTATTTTTGATATCATTTTTCTCAGTTTAAAAAATTGTAAGCTGTTTAGGAGAAACTGGTAAAATCTCTATATAGCTTGATGGATCAAATATTTGACGATTTTTAATCAAGACGTATGTACGTCAAATATATTTCGAAAGTGTTTCTTCTAATATAATTAGAATTAATATGGGATTAATGCTGGTGATGTTTAATGTTTATACGAGGTTAATTATAGGGCGTGGTAAATCTGTTATTTCTTACTCACAGATCTGAGTAATTTGAGATTAGCTAACCCACTCAGCACGGCAAGCTATGAGAGGTGACCCCACGAAAAGATTTTTTTTAGTTTGCACGTCCGTTTTTGGTAGTGATGTTGCGAGACGAAACGAGATTAAGGCTTCATTTCGTCTCGTTTCGACTTACAAATTGCTGCTCTATTGGATCTGCCTAGTCCCTTGAAAGTGCTTTGTAATCTGTTGTTTCAAAAGTCTTCTAACCCTTTGATAAATTTTAATAGTCACATCAGGTAATTTATCACTACGTTTAATTTAAGCCTTTATAAAGAATCGTATTTTTGTATGACATCATAACATTGCTCACTGTAGACTTTCTCTCAAACATCTTGCCGAGTGGGTAGTTCAACATATTATTAAATAAATTGCTAATAAATTGATAAAATAATTTTTGAAATTTCTTTTTGCTACAAGTTTGAATTCTTCTGGGGCTATCTGTTGTTACAATGTGGTGTTTACTATAGGAACAGCATTTTTATGGTAAATAAAAGGCATTTCAATATTTTAAAAATGGCATTTATAAATTGACCCCAAGTTTTCTCCCGGGGTACAGATAATCTTGACCAAAATAGGCTAATACCAAAGAGTAGGTAGGCACTGATACAACAAGAATAATTTATCTATTTTCGTGCCGATACCTTAAATTGCGTGACAATTATAATGAAGCAATAAATGGCAATTTTGCAGGGAAGAGCTTAAACTATTATTAGTTTGTTTTTGTTACGTATTAGGTTTTTGTATGTTTTCGAAAGTTGTGAAAATAATAGTTAGTCTGTTAAATATGAAGTTTTGTTTTGAAAGGTTCTTCGATTATCTTATGATTGTCCCCCAAGATTTTTTTAAATCGTTATAAAAGTGTACAAGATTCATTCATTTCCATGAATAAAATATATTTTTATGAATAGTGTGAAGACAATAAAATCATTAAATAAAATGGTATAAGGGGCTTACAATGAACTACAAATACTATTTAGTTTATTGGCGGATTATTATTTACGGTTTGTTGCTGTTGAAAGGTAGACTTTAAATTTGTAATTGTACAGAACAAAAAAGGGGTGTAAAGAACTATTGACATTTGATAAAGTATTATTTGACTTTTAAATGTGACCAGTTCTAAATTCAAGAATAATTAAAAATATTCAAGCATTTTCATTTATATATTTATTTTTGCCCTTTATATCTTTTTTTTGGAACACCCTACATAGAGAAACATTAATGAAACACAAATTAAGTGATAATTATAAAATTATTTATCGTGCGCCTGTAAATCATGTAGATAAAAAATGATTTTATTATTTTTATTATTAAAATCAATAAAAAACTAAGAATAACATTTCATTTTCTAAAAAATACTGTTGTTTTAGAAACAATACAATGTTTTAGTAAAATAGATTTTTTTGATGCAATAATATACTTGACAAATATAAAGACGTATGTATTTTGTATTTATAAGTTTACTAAAAGCCTTCATTCTCTCCTCGTCTCGTCTCCATTATTTTTGAGATATTTATTAATATTACCTCTCTAAACTAAAACTTTCTGTCCATTGTGATGCTATCGATCTCCAGGTAGTAATTTTTTAACATTTTGCAATAAGTTTAATCAAGCACCACTTGATAGTATTTTTAAGCCCGGGAGGGAAATAATTTAAACGGCGACTTTCACTATTGATGTAAATAGAGACTGTCATAATTATGCAATTTTACAGAATATATTAAGTATTTTTAATTTCCAAAAGTAGCATAGAACAATTTTATAGTGACGTGACTCTACATTTAATTCATTTCATAGTATTTTTTTTATCTAATTTTAACATAAATGTCCCCTCAAAAACTGTCAAATCAAATAAACACAAAAAATGCTGGATGAGCCCAGAGTTAAGCAGACAAGTTTGACTTTAAAACAACTTTTTAAGTTAAAAAAGCAATATCCTGATCTAATTGAAGTGTATCTCTCAAGAAAAAGAGCACATAAGGCAGTAGTGCTGCGAATCCTGTAAAGGAGGCATGGAGACTGGTAGGGGATGTTACGGGTAAATTATTCGGGAGAAAAAACATTGAGCTTAAATCTAATGATACCGTAGATGCAAACCCTTAAAATATAGCTAATTTCTTTAATATATCTTGCAACCCATTTCCATAACGGAGAATTTAAATAGTCTATTTCTTTGCGGTTTTTCTGGGAGAAAAATAGATACTATAGTTATGGATAAAATAAAAATCACGTTTTCGGCAGGGCAAAAACCCAAAATGACTCCATACCGCCATTTTTAACATTATTTAATTTTCTTGCTGTGGAACCACTCCAGCAATATCCTGAATATCCCCTGAAAATTTTAGCTAAATTGATCAAGCCATCGCGGAATAATCGATGTACAAACCAAAAAAACAAAATGACCGCCATTTTTTTAATATGCTTGCTAAGGGGAACACTTCGGCAATATATCAAATCAAATCGTTTATTTCCACAGACATGTTTACATGTATCAGAATTGTCATATGTAGTTTAAGGTGAAATTTAAAGTAAAAATATAATAAAAATTAAATAAAATAGTATGCCTTACATTAAATGTTCCAAAAGCCCTACGTTACAATATATTACGTTTTAAAATATAAACATGTAAAACTTTTCCAGAGAATAGATGTTCTGAAATGAAAATTCAATCATAAAAAACTCTTTCAGAGAGTAAAAAGGATTTTCGGCCAGTATGGCCTTTAGTCGTTTTTTAAAAATAGACATAATATGTACTAGATATATCATTCATATGTATTGAATGTCCCTAGAAAATTTCATTCAAATTAGTCAAAGCATCGTGGAGTAATCCACGTACAGACATTAAAAAAAAGTCCATAGGGTCAAACTGATAATTTCTTCCATTTTTGAAGTCAGTCAAAAATTATGATAAGGGTGGTCAGTTAATAATGTTTTATTAATACTGAATGTTCATTTTTCGAAAAAGTCGATTAAAATACTGAATTTTGAGGTTGCACGTTTTCATAGTCACCTGTATACATAAAATTACTGACCGGGGTAGCAAAAGACATACATTTTAGCAAGTGGGATTGTATGTCTATTTCACACCTCAGTGCTTTAGTTTGAAAATGGTATTTAAAAAACGTAAATTTAATTTTAAAACTCGCTGCCTTTATCGACCTTATACCTGTGCTTTTTTTGTATATTATTAGTACAAAAAAATGGGTAAACGTATTTTAAATCAAAATATATGGGACCACCAGAGAAACTTCCTCGACAATTTGGCGTTTGACTCATCAAAATCGGCCAAGGGGTTTAGACAATATGCGCAGAAAAAAATACATACAAGTCTAATTGAGAACCTCCTCCTTTTTGGAAGTCAGTTAAAAATTAATGGAACATATGGAGAGAGATCAATGTCCTGCTGGGATCTTCTGTGATCTCCGCAAGGCATTTGATTAATTTACAACTCTTGCTTAATAATATGGGGGCTATGTATAAGTGGTCCAGCTCAGGCCTGGCTCTCAGACTTTCTGAGATATAGACAACAATAGGTTTTATTTTCATGTAGTTGTTCAAATTTAGGTGTGACAGTGTGTGTCTAAGCGGGTTGTTGTTCATATGGGAGTGCCCCAGGGCTCAGTCTTAGGCCTATTCCTTTTTATCTGCTATATAAATGATATGTTGTCTGCTGTAAATGATGACTGGACAGCTACTCTACTATATATAAAATTGCTGCACTCGGGTAAAACTATATTAATGAAAACCAAAAATAATAAATAAAAATATCAACCAAAATAGAACTGAAACTAAAGATAAAAACAAATAGTTTCGGGTTAGAAACTTAGATGTTCAAAGCAAATTCTCTATTCAAGCCCGTAATATAATCTTTTGTTTTCAATCTTTAACAAGATATCGAATTAAATTTAAATTCTTGACTCTCCTTCTTGATACTGGCGTATGACAGGTCGAGGCAACTCAATACAAAATATGGCGGCTGAATTTGAATAGTTGTTTTTTTGTAAGGAAATTAAAATAAACTAATATTGGTAATTCTACAGTTTTACAATAAACAAAAAGATACACTTTTTTGAAACCGAAAAAATGAAATATTAAAAAACTATGATTTCTCGAAAATCTAAACGAAAAAGACAATATACTTATACCAGGGACATTTTTTTGTCGGTCAGTAACAGACATTCGACGCGTTTTAGAGTTGCTGCTATATCATCTTCATTTAGTGCTCTCACAAATATAAACAACACTAATTTAGGAACGATGCTGGCAAATGTAGACATAAGAGGCTTAGCTTTCTGCATTTGTTACTATGTCATACTTTACTAAATTTATATACATATGAGTTCCACATACATTCAACTTAGCGTGATTTCTACATATTTTATTTTATCTACTAACAAGAGGTTTTTCTATTATTTTACATGGTTTTTAAACGATAACTCTTGTATTTTGTGTGTGGCCATTAGGTATATTCAAGCACTAGTTTCAAGAAACACGATTACGCAGGGAGGAACTTTTAAATACAACAAATGCACTTACATATCTAACAAAACCAACTATTTATGGAACGTTACCGATCAGCTGATTTACATTAGTGTTTCCAAAATTGGGGTGAGGACTCATAGCCACACATCCATGGGTTATTTGAAGATTGCTCTAATTTTAGTAAAGGTCCTAGAGTCACCCCAAAAGCATATCCCATAATGTAGACGGGATGCAATATATGCATTATATACACCAAAAAACAAAGGCTGTTTATTTTGGAACGTAAATTGTCACAGTGTTCCTTCCAGTTTAAGCTATGATCCAAGGTCAGACCCAAGAATTTTACAAAAGTTGACTTTGAAATATCTTTGTTAGCGACTTTAATAATGACGTCAAAATGTTGATTTATTTAAGGGGCATGGAAACGTAAATATATAGTTTTACTGCTCTTTAGCAACAGTGAATTTTGTCTAAACCAAATAAAAAGCGGATCGTACCACTATTACAAGACACCTCAAGATTTCCGGTACTGTGATCTGAAACAATAAAAGAAGAATCGTCCGCGAATATTAATTTATTTTAACTTCCTTTCAAAAAGCACCACTATTTTTTTTTCTAAATGGCGTTACATTTTTCAAAATCAGCCGCCAGATTTTGTATTCGAATGAGCATTCGGTTCATCTGCTACACTAATGAGGTTTCTGTTGGTGACTTGCATCGACCTGTCTTACTCCAGATATCATGTGATTTAATGGCAGCAGGAGAATCAAGTATTTAAATTTAATTCGATATCTAAGTGTCTAACCCAAAACTATTTGTTTTTATCTTCAGTTTTAGTTCTATTTTTGTTGATATATTTTGTTTATTATTTATGGTTTTCATTAATATAATTTTATACGGGTGCAGAAGTTTTATATTTTTTAGATTATGTTAATATTGGTTTGAGTGAATACACATTCATTTTGCACTTTAAGATTTCATGTTTACATGTTTATGTTGTAAATATTACCGGCAAAATACGTTGCTCCATCAAACTTAGGTTTAGTCCTAACACTGGAACCGGTAGTGGAAGATAGATCAAAATATAAGAGTTCTAACCACACCACACCACAACCAATTTAGCATTATCATCAGATGATACAAACTAAAGTAACTTTTATAGGTAAATGTGGTCACATTTGGTTGCACCCGTTGTCAAGTAAGCAATAGAGAGGACTATAGGGAACAGGCCCTCTGTCTTTATTTAGTGCTTTCTTACCACATTTAACTATTTCTATACTCTCAAGAGCATACAATAATCTATTATTAGATACGTTTTTAATTAACTTAAGATTATTTATTCCTATCCGCGTGATCTGATTCGCGTGTGCCGCTGTCGTTCAGGCACAGTTTTTCGTGCTTCGCGTGTTTTTCCACAGGTGTTTTCCGTATAATTTTTGCTAAAAATATGGCAAATGGACAGTTTATAGAGATATAACAAATATATTAACAAAAAAGAAACATAGAATGTACTTATTAGGTGATTTGAACTTCTTTTTTGTTATTAAATAAAGTAAAATTTCTTTTTCAGCATCATCTGATTCGAATTCCGAACTTAATAAATAAAGTCAAATTTCCTCTTCAGCATCATCTGATTCTGATTCAGAACATAAGTTTAATAATATTAATCGTTTAGATCGAGAATCAGATATTTTTATGCGGTTGTTCTGCGATTCGTTTAAAGACTACGTCCCAATTTACGGACCACCACGCTGCGCGTGTGGCATCTACGCATCATGCCGGTCGCGTCAGGTCACCTCACACGCGATATATGCAACTCAATTTGCGCCTTGTCTAAGCACGAGTCATAAGCTCGCGTTGATTACGTCCCTGCCCTTCGAACATATTTGCATGTCGCCACTACCAATTGTCGAGACACGATGGCGTTTTCGCATCCTCGATGAGTCTGAGAAGATAACCAAACCATTTAGAAGCAGTTTTTTGTAGATTAACCTGGAATGATCATTACCGTGTGCAGTTAGTGTCTCTAGTAGCTTATCATTTTGGAGTTCTTTCATTAGTTGTGTGGCACATTATTTTCTCTTTTAGATAAAAATAACCTAACCTAATATAATAACGTTAATATAAGGGCAACAAAACCACAATCAAGAATAGGCAAATCTTCTTGCCTGGACATGGTGATTTAACATAGGTATTTCAAATATTGTTTAATAATGACATAAATCACCTATATCAAATTACCGACTTGCCTCTCTAGTGGAAATAGTTGGAAACTAAAACAAAACTCCGACTGAATGGAAGTCCGTTTGGTTAAAACAGAATTGATTATTGGTTGCGGTTTTATTTCGTGAACGTGTGTTTTATTTTGACGTTTCGGCCGTGACCTGGGGTGTTTTTTAAAACTACAAAGAAACAATACTAGTCAAAATGAAAATGTTTACATTCTAATTAAAAATATAACTTACATTGTTAGTCGGAAATGTAGGACATAACAACACATGTATATACATAAAAAGATAAAAGACGTTGAACACATTATACTTATTATTTTAAGAGACATAGAAAGAACTTTGAGTCAACAACGACGATGATCGTTTACATTTAAGTAATAGTTGATAGACCTAAATATTGCAGCAGTGTTAAGGATTATAAACTTTTTTCTCTTTGTCGTTTTTACAGTTTTATTTATTTGTTATTAATGGGTATTTTACCAGATATGGAACGAAAGTAATATATGGTGATCTATATATATATATATATATATATATATATATATATATATATATATGTAGGTGTAGAGTTATTTTACAAGGTCGCGGTATATTTTGCAAAGTTCTTCCATGTCTGTTTTTGGGTTTACGATGTTTTGACTCTTCTGTATGTAGAGCATTTCGTAGAATTTCTTTTTCTTTTTATACCTATAATATAATTCCTATTAGAAACCATTAAAACAAGCATTTAAAAATACACTTACCTGTTTGTTTACTTGGATTTTATATTTGTTGTAGAAGAGAGTTCATTCGTTATTTGTATAAATTAAATTAGTTAATTAATAATGAATCCAACCTTTGTTCTTATCACCTTTTCCAACCTTTTCCACAAAAAATCTTTAGAATTGAAGGGTGTACTTAATTGCAGGTAGCACTCAGGATGACTAGTTTGTCGAACGCGCTCTGATATGATAATTATTTCGGATATTATACAAGTTATACAGACAGACTTTCTTGTTTCATTATATTATAAATGTGTGCTTGGAGAACGGACATTTTCTAGAGCCTCGGAAGGAATCTTATATACAGCCTATTCCGAAGATTACTACCCCGAATTATATTCCGATCTAAGACGAATAAGTTTTTTACCAGTGTTATCCAATGTACAAGTCGACGAATGTAGCTTGGTCTCCGATATGCGCAAAAAACAAACAGAGAGAGTCTGTGTGGGGTAGAGATAGAAAACCACTGAAACAACGAATGTACACTGCGAACAAAAATTTTTATTCGTATAGACTAAAGATCAGGTATGACATATTGACTCAAGTTTTTTTATTTTGATAATCAAATAATGTTGAAATTATTTTTAATAACGTATATAAACATATAACAAACAATAAAAAGCATATAATATTTTATTAAGTAGGTATATTTATCAACTTACTATTAACTAGAAATATAGGTAAAAATTATTCTATAAATTCGTGAATGTTTTTTCACCTATTTGAGAAGTCGATGGTTCATTAGGGATAATAGAGTTATCGTCTTCACTAAAATGGTCGTCATCGGAATCATCCTCACTTTCTAAATCGGTGTCTAAATCTTCATCCAAGTTGATAATTAAATCTTCAACATTGATGTCACCCATAGGCTCATTTGCCAAAAATTCCTTCTCGAAGCGGATCGCGCGATCACAGCGACTTTTCAATTGTTCAATAGTAAATTGGTGAAAAAACTCATCGCAATAAGTCGCGACCTGTTCAAAACTAAAAGATACGTTTTTTTAGCGACGTATTATTTTAATGCAGCCCAAACTAATTCAATTGGATTGAGATACGGATGGTAAGGAGGCAATCTTACTACAGAATGGCTTTTTGTGATAAAAATCTCATCGATTTCGTAACATTTGTGCCTGGGCTTAAAATTTTTAATAGTACCATATAGCACAGGTTTTAACATATCTTCATTAAAGGAAATATTTCGAAGCGTTAGCCTCTGCTTCATGTCCTCTTTTCTAGTAGAGCTTATAGGCATTTTTTCTTTTTGTTTGTTATGGTAAGCTGCATTGTCCATAACAACAACGCTTCTTGGGGGTAAATTTGGAATTAGCTTTTCAGTCACCCATTTCTCGTACATTTCAAAATTAATTTCGTTATGGTAATCGCCAGAATTGGAGCTGGATTTCCATCTAATATATGCATTTTTAAGTGTACATTTTTTTCAAAAATTCTATTCGTAACAGTCTAACGGGTTGATGTTCCATCAAGATCATTCTATTACTTTTAATTTTGCACCATCGAAAACCCAATTTATGAACTTCTTTTCACAAGCTGTCTTGGCATCCTTGATAACATGTGTCTTTTATTTTTTTATGGATTCCTTTTAAAGTTGGCGCACACTGATAATTAATTATCGCTCTACGCAGAATACACGATCAGAGTCAGCCAATGCGACTGCTTTTCATTGTATTTTTACTGTTTTTCATTTTGTTATATTCAGAGTTAATGCGTCTAACATTCCTAATGCTGATTCCAGTGGCTCAGGCAACACGGCCTTGAACCTGGAAAACAAATTTTTATTTAAAAAATAAAATAAGTTTTTATTAATATTTGCAAAACCCATTAACCCCTCAAATACCGGTCTGCAGACTAAATCTTTACTTTTCTTGAAAACGGGTAATTGAAATGAAAAATGCCAAAATTGTTTAGAATTAAATAATGTCAATAGGGCTCTATTTTTTCATTAATTTGCTCAGGCACTTTTATTTTACCAATAAATACAGAAAGCTAATTTGTGTTTTTTAGCATATTGACAGGGGCGTAACTATTAAGGGGTCTGTGAGGGGCGAGTCCCCACCCAATGTTTTCTTGAATTGGCCATTTCTTCCATATTTTTAATGAAAAATTTAAAATTTTACATTCAGAAAATAAATCTAAAAACTAAATTCCTTAGAATGTATGGAAATTAACAACTTTAAACATAGCGGCAACCTTTTAAATGAACAATAATTAGACTTGAACACAAAATTTATAACGGTGCCTATTTATTAATAATAATCTATTGTACTCTTACAAACAAACCACTCAAAATTTGTTTTATAGCGGTAGATTATATTAGCAGTATTTCTTTCTTTTTATTGTACCTCTATTTAGACCTTGTTGTAAACCTATAAACAAAGCCGCTTGATATGTCTGATTCCGACAATGTTTATGTAACCATCTCTATAGCCATTTGTAATTTTATTATTCTTAGGTACTTGGTTGTTGTGTAAACTGAAAACACCTTCTAAGGTGTTTTCAGTTGTTAATTTTGAGAAAGCGATTAGTTCACTCGATTTTTTCTGGTTGGAAAAAGTAGCATCTTCAAAATTTATTTCGCATACCAAATTTCAATCAAATATCTTAAGGGGTTTTGCAAATATTAGTAAAAAAATTTTATTTTTTTTAAATAGTTAATTAAATAATTTGTTAGAATTTCAGTTTCTCGAAAACGGTCCTTTAAGTAAAAAAAACACAAAAGGCGACTATTTAGCATTTTGAGTTGCTAATTGTAAAAACTGAATTAGTTTTTAAAATAATCAGTGGCGTACTATAAATTTACTAAAATCAAAATTGGAATTCCTGCCCGTGCGCATGCCTATAACTCGGTAGCTCTTCTTTCACTTTCTCTCTTTTTCATGAATATATTCTTTCAATTGAAGAAAGTAGCATTTCAAACACTGATTTTATCTACTAAGTTTCAATAACATATGTTAAGGGGATTTCCAAATCCTAATAAAAATCCTTATTTTCTCAAAAAGTTTAATACCCTGAATCTCGAAAACGAAGCATTTTAGACCTTATGGTTATATGCATTTTTTTTCTTAACACGAGCTCAGAAATTAGCTTATAAAGTTTGACTACGTACTTAATTAACACCCTGTATAATACAATATAATTGTTAGTGTTTTATTACTTCTTTATCATTGAAATTTCCCAGGTAATCGGGCTTTCGATTAGTTTAAGTATGTCCAAAGGCATTAGAAATTTTAGCATAATTAGGATAGGTAAATTGCAATTTTTTTTATTACAAAAATCTAGTATTTACACATAATTTCAAATTACTCATATTATCCATATTTGTTGGGAATAAAGCAATACGACTAACCCAAACTAACGTTTAGTATCCGACTAACATATACTTACTTTAAACTTAAACTCGATAAAAAAATATATCAACCAAAATAGAATTTCTTAAGTGACATAAGTACTAACCTTTGAAATGGCTATTAGATAATTTCCAGCGTTTGCTTCATCTTCCATAAATTTTAAAACATTATTGATAATTTCTCGGGTTTGACCAGATAACACTTTATTATTCACTTTGCTTTTGAAAGGCATTTTATATAAAAAAATAACACCGCAATTACCAAAACTAATGCGCTTTTATAAGTACCTGACTGTACTAAGAATGCGATACGGATGCGCTATCAAAAGTGAGCTCCTGATGGAAGGCGGAGCTTTGTTCACTGCGCACTCAATTTTTAGAGACCAAGTTAGAATCTTCGAGTTGTACTCGAGATAATTGTGTGTAATCAAGCAAATGAATTTATTTGTAATATGAATTTGATTCCCGAAAAACAACCAGGGTTTCGGAAAAACCATAATACAGCAGCAGTTTTGGATGATATTGTTGGAAATTTTGGTTCTGGATTAGTTTCTCTTATAGTATTGCTTGATTTTTCTAAAGCTGTTGACACTTTCAATCATAGTTTGGTGTGTGCCAAGCTAAAGTCATATAGATTTTTAGGTTTGGCTCTAAAATTCTTTCAGTCATCTTTCCGGTAGGTGTCAGAGGGTCGTGGTAAACAACATGGGATTTCGAACATCATTTTGCACAGTATATTGTTAACGGAGAGTTGTCCGAGATTGAGGTCCTCTTAAGAAAGCACAGTCTTAAACTAAACCCTGAAAAGTCCGTGGTTATGATGTTTGGTGGAGAGAGAGCTGAAAGGATGGAGAGTGTTTTGAATGTCGTAGTCAATACCATCAAAGTACCATTTTTAAAATGTGCCAAATCGTTGGAAGTAATACTAGATAATAAACTTAACTTCGTTGAACAGACCAATAAAACGCTGAGGACAGCATACATGAATCTTAAACTGTAGATAAAGATGTCATGCCTTTTAAATTAAAAAAAAAAACCGAATCACTAGTTCTATCTTATTTCAGCTATTGCAATTTAGTTACTGGACCATTTCTGAATAATGTTGAAAAACAAAGAGTTCAGAAGGTTCAGAAGTCTTGTGTTAGATTTATATTTAAAATGTATCTTAAAAATTTTAAATTTTTCGTTTTTTTTAATGTATTGAATTTATTACTGTCAGTTTTTTTTCTTTAATAGGTTTATTGATTTACTTAGCTACTATAGATATTTACTATATTATTTGTATTTGCTACATTTGAGGTTAAGCTTTCAGCTAAACTTGGCCTTAGATGATAGTATAAATACATATTTTCATATATTTTTGAATTTTTAAATTAAAAATAAAAGACATTTATTATTATTATTACTGCTGAACAACAGCCCTTTAAATGTTCTTATTAATAAAAGCAAACAAACAATAGTGGAAAATATACACATTATTTTACAACAAAGTTGTTAAAAGTATAAATTTAAAGAAGCCAATTTATATTTCATATTATTTACCTTTGGTTTTTTTTCTTTTCCATCTAGAGTAGATGCTAATTATTTCCAGATTTGCTGATTCATTATTTATACCAGTGCTAATATAAGAGACATAGTGGTTAAATATACAAGCCGAAATAAATGGCTACTATTAATAATATTAACTGTGGCAAGTCTGTTATCATGCACCAAAATTATTGCTATTATTTATCTGCACCACTTGTTTTTGTGATACCATTCAGTAAATTATAATATGCATTACTATAAAATATTGCCATTTATATTGCTAGCATTGAAATTATTATGCCTACTATTAAATACTAATATTTCCTTTATTATAAAAAAAGTCCTAAAGGAATTATAGAAATATAATAATATCACGTGTTTTGTTCTGTTGGTAATCAATCTAAATTTTTTTCTTATTTTAAGTGTGGAGGTTAATTAAAATAATAATATTCGGAAAACCTTCCGACTATTCTAAAAATGTATCTTATTTTTTCTAGGAAATTATTTGTAAGGGATTTTTCCATTATTTTTGAAATATTCAATAACATCGCCTCGTAAAAGTATCTACCTAACGGACTATAGATTTTGTGATATTTAAGCAAAAGTTAATATCTAGTGTGTGTGCTAATTTTATCTGAAATCTGCAAATTGTTTTTTGAGCCAAGCCGCTAAGCCGTTAATAGACGGACACAAGACCAATAAATGTAGTTTGGCAAACATAGTACTTCCTCATACATTCCACGTAGATAATACGTCAATGACTTCCCCAATCTGAGGTTTATATGCAATAAATAAAATAAATTGATCGTGTCTTGCCATTCTTTATGTACATATTTATTTTTTGATTAAAATTTAGCATTTTATCCTTATATTAATCCTATATAAAGAAAAACATTGTTTATGTATGCACAAAAAGATAATAAATTTGCCCTGTTTTACCGCCTTTCTAAAAAAGCTGAGCACCATAGAAATAAAACGTATTTGCATGTTTAAGGGATTTTTGTATTCCCTAGGACTAGGCTGTATAGTGGCAAATAATTTTATATGCAAAGAAATAAACAAAATTTGACATGTTTTGAGTAACCATTTTAAAACAAAATATATTTTCGTGTCCTGGGGTGCTTCAGACTCTAGGCTACCGTGTATAATAAAAAAAATGCAAAAATATGTTTTTATATATAATATACATATAACATGATAAAATAATGGATAGAAGTATTTTATCAGTTTGTTATTAAACTGTGAAAAGCAAAAGTTATGGTAAGAGCGGGGATCGAACCCCCACCTCTGGATCTCTAGCCCATTGTTCTAATTGTGCTATCGTACCACTGAAGATCAATTCGTTAGAACTTGTGCATATTTAAACTGCCATCCTGATTGTTAGAATATTTGGCAGGATCAACAGTGATTTTGATACTGATGGGTGTGAATATGTACGAGTACCATAACTTTTGCTGTTGATTAAATGTTTCTAAAAAATATGATAAAATAAATTTGACTTACTTCACCTTTTAACGAAATGCTTTTGAAATATGTATTTTTTTTTTCATTGTTAGGCGGATGTTTTAATATATTTATAAATGTATATATATATATATATATATATATATATATATATATATTTTATACATATATATATATATATATATTTACATATATATATATATATATATATATATATATATATATATATATATATATATATATATATATATATATATATATATATATATATATATATATATATATATATATATATATATATATATATATATATATATATATATATAGAGTGAATCCTAGTCGTGACTGACTAATTAAGCAGAAAAATACTAAATTAGTGGGGATGCAGTCAAAGAAAACCAAAGGCCTAGTTCAAAAGATTAACCCTTTATTGTATAGTCAAGCTTTCGGGATTATTTACCCCTTCTTCAGGACATTTCTACAAAAAATTTTAGAAAAAGAAAACCACGTTAGTAACTAATTCTAGAATTTTGGTTTTTTATATAACTCACCAATGTGGGTTTAAAATAAAAGCAAGATTGCATTCCATCAAACAAGAATTTATGTAATGTCTATTCTAAAACAAACCATCACACTTTGGAACATTTAAATTACGAAAATATTGTTATTTAACTGTTATTACATGATTAAAAATTAAAAAAATTGAGGGATTATTGAAAACGAACGTTCCTGAGGAACGCCATTATGTTACTTAAAACAGGTTGTGTTGCCGTATAAAACGATTTAATTTTTAAGATGATGAAATTACAAGGAAAACAAGGTGTGTAATAAGGATAGAGAATTGTTTTGTTGGATGTAAGCGACAAAGAAAGGAGAGAACTATACGACTGAACGTCGGTTACTCTGAACACGCGAAAGGTGATGGAGTGTTGCCTACATTAAGTGAAGGGCTATATACTGCCCAACGCAGTTTTAATCTCTACTAAATTTAAATAAATATATTTGAACATGAGAAGAACAAAAAATTAGTTAATGCTTTTTTTTGTTAGTGCCTAATTATCTGTTATGGAAACATAATTTTATTATTAAATGATGGAAGGGAGATTTAAGGAGTTATATTAAGTTCTATTTTTTATCATTATAAAAATTTTGAAACAAAGTAGAGGGACGGAAAACAGAGAGAAACTCTTTCACTCGTCAGGGGCGGGAGCGTCCAAGCACTGGTATTTATTTTTATGTAATTTTAGGATGCAGCTGTAAATGGTACTCAGACCTTGAGTATCACTTTTTTTATTCATCACTGGATCCTGTGAAATTATGTGAATCATCTCTAAGAACGTGCGTTTGTAATATGATGAGGCTCTATCAAGAATCTCAACATTATTCCAGTTAAGAGAATGGTTGTTATTAATAAAGTGTTCACTCAGTGCACAGGACGGTACCCCTCTCCGACAGTCACTTTTATGAGATGTGATTCTGCCCTTAAGGCTCCTAGACGTTTGCCCTATGTATACTAATTCACATTCGTTACAAGGAATTCTGTATACTACATTGTGGTTTTCAAGAGAGGACAAAGGTGTTTTAGTTTTTGTGAAAAGAAGAGATAAAGTCTTTTGTTGTTTTCTCGCTATTTTCACATCTGTATCTTTAAAAATATTGATCAATTTATTAGTGAGATTATCTATGTATGGAAGAGAGAAAAAACGTTGTGATGTATGAGGAGAAATATCATCCTGAGTCGACAATTGTATATTTATGTTACTAGGTGTGTTAACAGAAGAATGAGAAAGTAGTGGACTTGGATGAAAGTTAGGATCTCTAAAATTATCAGTTATGTTGTGTTCAGTTTGGAACAAAATTTTTAGCACTAGCTTTGGGGGGTATGAATTTTCTAAAAAAATGGTTTTTAACTGTTGTAACACTTGATGTCTTTTAGTAGGATGAGAAAGTTTAACGGCTCTAGTTTTCATGCCTATAATTAGATTGGTTTTTGTTCTAGCAGGGTGGTAGGAATAGTAGCTGATGAATCTGTTAGAACAGTATGGTTTTCTATACCATTGTGTTAGTAAAACATTGTCATCTGACCTGATGACTAACATGTCGAGGAAAGGAATGCTGTTGTTTACTTCCTTTTCACATGTAAATTGTATGTGTTCATTAAATGAATTAAACAGATCAAGAGCAAAATCTATTCTATCCCTGGGGAGCGCAAGTAAATGATCATCTACGTAGCGTTTGACGAACGGTACGTGGAAAGGCATAAGATCTAGGCAATACTCAATTAAGTCATCCAAGACATAGTTGACTAGAATAGGAGAAATAGTTGAGCCCATAGGTGTACCAAAAATCTGTTTATAATAACTGTCATTAAAAATTAGGATATTAGAGTCAAAAATAAACTTCATTAATGTTTCAAATAGTTCATAATCCATGCCACAAAATTGGGATATGTGTTGCCACTTTTCTTTTAGACTATTTATTATGACATTCAATGGCAGATTAGTGAAGAGCGAAACAACATCAAAACTGACTATTACATAATCATTAGGTAGTTGATAATAATTAACAAAACTACTAAAGGCAAAAGAGTCTTTGACATAATAATCATTTTCTGTATCATATGCACGAGTAAGGAAATCAGAAATATATGAAGCCAATGCACCATTGGGACAATTAATAGCGGAAACTATAGGTCTCACAGATAGTGTGGGCTTATGTATTTTAGGAAGAGTGTAGAATCTAGGGGCTACCGTGTTATAGGTAGTCATTTTAGTTGCCATTACTCCATCTATGATCCCTTTGTCCTTAAGTTGTTTAGCTAGTTTATTAGCTTTAAGCTGCAAGGTATAAGTAGGGTTGTTATTAAGTTTTTTGTAATATTGTGTATCATCTAATAATTGTTGACTTTTAATCATATAATCTTCCTTATACATTGCAACCGTAGCATTTCCTTTATCACTACGTACAATAAATAAATCTGGATGGTCCTTAAGAAAGCGTTTAGTTCTATTAAAAATATTATTAAAATGTGGATTGATATTGTGATTCTTATGTATGAAGTTAGTTATGACATTGGTGAATTGAGCTCGGTAGCAGTCTTTCTGTTCTTGTGGAAAACTATGTATAATGCATTCTAGATCTGAGAGGATGTGAGGAATGTTAATATCTAAACTCGAAGGAGGAATGCTAAATTTAGGTCCTAACGAGAGGAATTGTGTGACTTCTGAAGGAATGTTGATATTAGTTAAGTTTTTAAACCATTTATTTTGTGTTTTAATTAGATTTATATTGTTATCTTTCAATTGTTGGATTTTGTGAATATTATTAGTTTTGATATTGTTAAAAAGTTTATTAGATTTAATTGTCAATCTTCGATTGTATTCATTTAAAATGTAAGGAGGAAGAATTTTCAATAGTTGTTCAGTAATATTTATAACATTGCTATTTACTTTCTTAAGTTCACAGAAAGTTACTTGTATCTCGAGATTTAATATTTTTCTACTTAACCTTTTATTAAAATTCTGTATCCTGTTTCCGAGAGATCCTTGTGTGTGATGTAAAAGACAGTTCACGTTCTTTGTTCCATTAGTGATATGGTTAGGCGACAGGTCGTGTTGTCTGCATTTAAGTAAAAATATTCTTCTATTCTTCAGGGATGCTTGCTTGTTGGATATATTGGCCAAAGATTTTAATAACACCACGGTGGGAGTACCATATTGTTGTTGTATGTCGGAAAAAAACCCCATTTCTGTAAAAAGAGTGAATCCTAGTCGTGACTGACTAATTAAGCAGAAAAATACTAAATTAGTGGGGATGCAGTCAAAGAAAACCAAAGGCCTAGTTCAAAAGATGAACCCTTTATTGTATAGTCAAGCTTTCGGGATTATTTACCCCTTCTTCAGGACATTTCTACAAAAAATTTTAGAAAAAGAAAACCACGTTAGTAACTAATTCTAGAATTTTGGTTTTTTATATAACTCACCAATGTGGGTTTAAAATAAAAGCAAGATTGCATTCCATCAAACAAGAATTTATGTAATGTCTATTCTAAAACAAACCATCACACTTTGGAACATTTAAATTACGAAAATATTGTTATTTAACTGTTATTACATGATTAAAAATTAAAAAAATTGAGGGATTATTGAAAACGAACGTTCATGAGGAACGCCATTATGTTACTTAAAACAGGTTGTGTTGCCGTATAAAACGATTTAATTTTTAAGATGATGAAATTACAAGGAAAACAAGGTGTGTAATAAGGATAGAGAATTGTTTTGTTGGATGTAAGCGACAAAGAAAGGAGAGAACTATACGACTGAACGTCGGTTACTCTGAACACGCGAAAGGTGATGGAGTGTTGCCTACATTAAGTGAAGGGCTATATACTGCCCAACGCAGTTTTAATCTCTACTAAATTTAAATAAATATATTTGAACATGAGAAGAACAAAAAATTAGTTAATGCTTTTTTTTGTTAGTGCCTAATTATCTGTTATGGAAACATAATTTTATTATTAAATGATGGAAGGGAGATTTAAGGAGTTATATTAAGTTCTATTTTTTTATCATTATAAAAATTTTGAAACAAAGTAGAGGGACGGAAAACAGAGAGAAACTCTTTCACTCGTCAGGGGCGGGAGCGTCCAAGCACTGGTATTTATTTTTATGTAATTTTAGGATGTAGCTGTAAATGGTACTCAGACCTTGAGTATCACTTTTTTTATTCATCACTGGATCCTGTGAAATTATGTGAATCATCTCTAAGAACGTGCGTTTGTAATATGATGAGGCTCTATCAAGAATCTCAACATTATTCCAGTTAAGAGAATGGTTGTTATTAATAAAGTGTTCACTCAGTGCACAGGACGGTACCCCTCTCCGACAGTCACTTTTATGAGATGTGATTCTGCCCTTAAGGCTCCTAGACGTTTGCCCTATGTATACTAATTCACATTCGTTACAAGGAATTCTGTATACTACATTGTGGTTTTCAAGAGAGGACAAAGGTGTTTTAGTTTTTGTGAAAAGAAGAGATAAAGTCTTTTGTTGTTTTCTCGCTATTTTCACATCTGTATCTTTAAAAATATTGATCAATTTATTAGTGAGATTATCTATGTATGGAAGAGAGAAAAAACGTTGTGATGTATGAGGAGAAATATCATCCTGAGTCGACAATTGTATATTTATGTTACTAGGTGTGTTAACAGAAGAATGAGAAAGTAGTGGACTTGGATGAAAGTTAGGATCTCTAAAATTATCAGTTATGTTGTGTTCAGTTTGGAACAAAATTTTTAGCACTAGCTTTGGGGGGTATGAATTTTCTAAAAAAATGGTTTTTAACTGTTGTAACACTTGATGTCTTTTAGTAGGATGAGAAAGTTTAACGGCTCTAGTTTTCATGCCTATAATTAGATTGGTTTTTGTTCTAGCAGGGTGGTAGGAATAGTAGCTGATGAATCTGTTAGAACAGTATGGTTTTCTATACCATTGTGTTAGTAAAACATTGTCATCTGACCTGATGACTAACATGTCGAGGAAAGGAATGCTGTTGTTTACTTCCTTTTCACATGTAAATTGTATGTGTTCATTAAATGAATTAAACAGATCAAGAGCAAAATCTATTCTATCCCTGGGGAGCGCAAGTAAAAGATCATCTACGTAGCGTTTGACGAACGGTACGTGGAAAGGCATAAGATCTAGGCAATACTCAATTAAGTCATCCAAGACATAGTTGACTAGAATAGGAGAAATAGTTGACCCCATAGGTGTACCAAAAATCTGTTTATAATAACTGTCATTAAAAATTAGGATATTAGAGTCAAAAATAAACTTCATTAATGTTTCAAATAGTTCATAATCCATGCCACAAAATTGGGATATGTGTTGCCACTTTTCTTTTAGACTATTTATTATGACATTCAATGGCAGATTAGTGAAGAGCGAAACAACATCAAAACTGACTATTACATAATCATTAGGTAGTTGATAATAATTAACAAAACTACTAAAGGCAAAAGAGTCTTTGACATAATAATCATTTTCTGTATCATATGCACGAGTAAGGAAATCAGAAATATATGAAGCCAATGCACCGTTGGGACAATTAATAGCGGAAACTATAGGTCTCACAGATAGTGTGGGCTTATGTATTTTAGGAAGAGTGTAGAATCTAGGGGCTACCGTGTTATAGGTAGTCATTTTAGTTGCCATTACTCCATCTATGATCCCTTTGTCCTTAAGTTGTTTAGCTAGTTTATTAGCTTTAAGCTGCAAGGTATAAGTAGGGTTGTTATTAAGTTTTTTGTAATATTGTGTATCATCTAATAATTGTTGACTTTTAATCATATAATCTTCCTTATACATTGCAACCGTAGCATTTCCTTTATCACTACGTACAATAAATAAATCTGGATGGTCCTTAAGAAAGCGTTTAGTTCTATTAAAAATATTATTAAAATGTGGATTGATATTGTGATTCTTATGTATGAAGTTAGTTATGACATTGGTGAATTGAGCTCGGTAGCAGTCTTTCTGTTCTTGTGGAAAACTATGTATAATGCATTCTAGATCTGAGAGGATGTGAGGAATGTTAATATCTAAACTCGAAGGAGGAATGCTAAATTTAGGTCCTAACGAGAGGAATTGTGTGACTTCTGAAGGAATGTTGATATTAGTTAAGTTTTTAAACCATTTATTTTGTGTTTTAATTAGATTTATATTGTTATCTTTCAATTGTTGGATTTTGTGAATATTATTAGTTTTGATATTGTTAAAAAGTTTATTAGATTTAATTGTCAATCTTCGATTGTATTCATTTAAAATGTAAGGAGGAAGAATTTTCAATAGTTGTTCAGTAATATTTATAACATTGCTATTTACTTTCTTAAGTTCACAGAAAGTTACTTGTATCTCGAGATTTAATATTTTTCTACTTAACCTTTTATTAAAATTCTGTATCCTGTTTCCGAGAGATCCTTGTGTGTGATGTAAAAGACAGTTCACGTTCTTTGTTCCATTAGTGATATGGTTAGGCGACAGGTCGTGTTGTCTGCATTTAAGTAAAAATATTCTTCTATTCTTCAGGGATGCTTGCTTGTTGGATATATTGGCCAAAGATTTTAATAACACCACGGTGGGAGTACCATATTGTTGTTGTATGTCGGAAAAAAACCCCATTTCTGTAAAAAGAGTGAATCCTAGTCGTGACTGACTAATTAAGCAGAAAAATACTAAATTAGTGGGGATGCAGTCAAAGAAAACCAAAGGCCTAGTTCAAAAGATGAACCCTTTATTGTATAGTCAAGCTTTCGGGATTATTTACCCCTTCTTCAGGACATTTCTACAAAAAATTTTAGAAAAAGAAAACCACGTTAGTAACTAATTCTAGAATTTTGGTTTTTTATATAACTCACCAATGTGGGTTTAAAATAAAAGCAAGATTGCATTCCATCAAACAAGAATTTATGTAATGTCTATTCTAAAACAAACCATCACACTTTGGAACATTTAAATTACGAAAATATTGTTATTTAACTGTTATTACATGATTAAAAATTAAAAAAAAAATTGAGGGATTATTGAAAACGAACGTTCATGAGGAACGCCATTATGTTACTTAAAACAGGTTGTGTTGCCGTATAAAACGATTTAATTTTTAAGATGATGAAATTACAAGGAAAACAAGGTGTGTAATAAGGATAGAGAATTGTTTTGTTAGATGTAAGCGACAAAGAAAGGAGAGAACTATACGACTGAACGTCGGTTACTCTGAACACGCGAAAGGTGATGGAGTGTTGCCTACATTAAGTGAAGGGCTATATACTGCCCAACGCAGTTTTAATCTCTACTAAATTTAAATAAATATATTTGAACATGAGAAGAACAAAAAATTAGTTAATGCTTTTTTTTTTGTGCCTAATTATCTGTTATGGAAACATAATTTTATTATTAAATGATGGAAGGGAGATTTAAGGAGTTATATTAAGTTCTATTTTTTTATCATTATAAAAATTTTGAAACAAAGTAGAGGGACGGAAAACAGAGAGAAACTCTTTCACTCGTCAGGGGCGGGAGCGTCCAAGCACTGGTATTTGTTTTTATGTAATTTTAGGATGTAGCTGTAAATGGTACTCAGACCTTGAGTATCACTTTTTTTATTCATCACTGGATCCTGTGAAATTATGTGAATCATCTCTAAGAACGTGCGTTTGTAATATGATGAGGCTCTGTCAAGAATCTCAACATTATTCCAGTTAAGAGAATGGTTGTTATTAATAAAGTGTTCACTCAGTGCACAGGACGGTACCCCTCTCCGACAGTCACTTTTATGAGATGTGATTCTGCCCTTAAGGCTCCTAGACGTTTGCCCTATGTATACTAATTCACATTCGTTACAAGGAATTCTGTATACTACATTGTGGTTTTCAAGAGAGGACAAAGGTGTTTTAGTTTTTGTGAAAAGAAGAGATAAAGTCTTTTGTTGTTTTCTCGCTATTTTCACATCTGTATCTTTAAAAATATTGATCAATTTATTAGTGAGATTATCTATGTATGGAAGAGAGAAAAAACGTTGTGATGTATGAGGAGAAATATCATCCTGAGTCGACAATTGTATATTTATGTTACTAGGTGTGTTAACAGAAGAATGAGAAAGTAGTGGACTTGGATGAAAGTTAGGATCTCTAAAATTATCAGTTATGTTGTGTTCAGTTTGGAACAAAATTTTTAGCACTAGCTTTGGGGGGTATGAATTTTCTAAAAAAATGGTTTTTAACTGTTGTAACACTTGATGTCTTTTAGTAGGATGAGAAATTTTAACGGCTCTAGTTTTCATGCCTATAATTAGATTGGTTTTTGTTCTAGCAGGGTGGTAGGAATAGTAGCTGATGAATCTGATGCTTAATTGTGTTGGTCATTGAACCTTTGTTGTTTACTACACATGTAAAACGTGGAAAGGCATAGATCGCAATACTCAATTAAGTCATCCAAGACATAGTTGACTAGAATAGGAGAAATAGTTGACCCCATAGGTGTACCAAAAATCTGTTTATAATACTGTCATTAAAAATTAGATATTAGAGTCAAAAATAAACTTCATTAATGTTTCAAATAGATGCCACTGTTTATTGCGCTCCCCAGGGATAGAATAGATTTTGCTCTTGATCTGTTTAATTCATTTAATGAACACATACAATTTACATGTGAAAAGGAAGTAAACAACAGCATTCCTTTCCTCGACATGTTAGTCATCAGGTCAGATGACAATGTTTTACTAACACAATGGTATAGAAAACCATACTGTTCTAACAGATTCATCAGCTACTATTCCTACCACCCTGCTAGAACAAAAACCAATCTAATTATAGGCATGAAAACTAGAGCCGTTAAACTTTCTCATCCTACTAAAAGACATCAAGTGTTACAACAGTTAAAAACCATTTTTTTAGAAAATTCATACCCCCCAAAGCTAGTGCTAAAAATTTTGTTCCAAACTGAACACAACATAACTGATAATTTTAGAGATCCTAACTTTCATCCAAGTCCACTACTTTCTCATTCTTCTGTTAACACACCTAGTAACATAAATATACAATTGTCGACTCAGGATGATATTTCTCCTCATACATCACAACGTTTTTTCTCTCTTCCATACATAGATAATCTCACTAATAAATTGATCAATATTTTTAAAGATACAGATGTGAAAATAGCGAGAAAACAACAAAAGACTTTATCTCTTCTTTTCACAAAAACTAAAACACCTTTGTCCTCTCTTGAAAACCACAATGTAGTATACAGAATTCCTTGTAACGAATGTGAATTAGTATACATAGGGCAAACGTCTAGGAGCCTTAAGGGCAGAATCACATCTCATAAAAGTGACTGTCGGAGAGGGGTACCGTCCTGTGCACTGAGTGAACACTTTATTAATAACAACCATTCTCTTAACTGGAATAATGTTGAGATTCTTGACAGAGCCTCATCATATTACAAACGCACGTTCTTAGAGATGATTCACATAATTTCACAGGATCCAGTGATGAATAAAAAAAGTGATACTCAAGGTCTGAGTACCATTTACAGCTACATCCTAAAATTACATAAAAACAAATACCAGTGCTTGGACGCTCCCGCCCCTGACGAGTGAAAGAGTTTCTCTCTGTTTTCCGTCCCTCTACTTTGTTTCAAAATTTTTATAATGATAAAAAAATAGAACTTAATATAACTCCTTAAATCTCCCTTCCATCATTTAATAATAAAATTATGTTTCCATAACAGATAATTAGGCACAAAAAAAAAAAAGCATTAACTAATTTTTTGTTCTTCTCATGTTCAAATATATTTATTTAAATTTAGTAGAGATTAAAACTGCGTTGGGCAGTATATAGCCCTTCACTTAATGTAGGCAACACTCCATCACCTTTCGCGTGTTCAGAGTAACCGACGTTCAGTCGTATAGTTCTCTCCTTTCTTTGTCGCTTACATCTAACAAAACAATTCTCTATCCTTATTACACACCTTGTTTTCCTTGTAATTTCATCATCTTAAAAATTAAATCGTTTTATACGGCAACACAACCTGTTTTAAGTAACATAATGGCGTTCCTCATGAACGTTCGTTTTCAATAATCCCTCAATTTTTTTTTAATTTTTAATCATGTAATAACAGTTAAATAACAATATTTTCGTAATTTAAATGTTCCAAAGTGTGATGGTTTGTTTTAGAATAGACATTACATAAATTCTTGTTTGATGGAATGCAATCTTGCTTTTATTTTAAACCCACATTGGTGAGTTATATAAAAAACCAAAATTCTAGAATTAGTTACTAACGTGGTTTTCTTTTTCTAAAATTTTTTGTAGAAATGTCCTGAAGAAGGGGTAAATAATCCCGAAAGCTTGACTATACAATAAAGGGTTCATCTTTTGAACTAGGCCTTTGGTTTTCTTTGACTGCATCCCCACTAATTTAGTATTTTTCTGCTTAATTAGTCAGTCACGACTAGGATTCACTCTTTTTACAGAAATGGGGTTTTTTTCCGACATACAACAACAATATGGTACTCCCACCGTGGTGTTATTAAAATCTTTGGCCAATATATCCAACAAGCAAGCATCCCTGAAGAATAGAAGAATATTTTTACTTAAATGCAGACAACACGACCTGTCGCCTAACCATATCACTAATGGAACAAAGAACGTGAACTGTCTTTTACATCACACACAAGGATCTCTCGGAAACAGGATACAGAATTTTAATAAAAGGTTAAGTAGAAAAATATTAAATCTCGAGATACAAGTAACTTTCTGTGAACTAAAGAAAGTAAATAGCAATGTTATAAATATTACTGAACAACTATTGAAAATTCTTCCTCCTTACATTTTAAATGAATACAATCGAAGATTGACAATTAAATCTAATAAACTTTTTAACAATATCAAAACTAATAATATTCACAAAATCCAACAATTGAAAGATAACAATATAAATCTAATTAAAACACAAAATAAATGGTTTAAAAACTTAACTAATATCAACATTCCTTCAGAAGTCACACAATTCCTCTCGTTAGGACCTAAATTTAGCATTCCTCCTTCGAGTTTAGATATTAACATTCCTCACATCCTCTCAGATCTAGAATGCATTATACATAGTTTTCCACAAGAACAGAAAGACTGCTACCGAGCTCAATTCACCAATGTCATAACTAACTTCATACATAAGAATCACAATATCAATCCACATTTTAATAATATTTTTAATAGAACTAAACGCTTTCTTAAGGACCATCCAGATTTATTTATTGTACGTAGTGATAAAGGAAATGCTACGGTTGCAATGTATAAGGAAGATTATATGATTAAAAGTCAACAATTATTAGATGATACACAATATTACAAAAAACTTAATAACAACCCTACTTATACCTTGCAGCTTAAAGCTAATAAACTAGCTAAACAACTTAAGGACAAAGGGATCATAGATGGAGTAATGGCAACTAAAATGACTACCTATAACACGGTAGCCCCTAGATTCTACACTCTTCCTAAAATACATAAGCCCACACTATCTGTGAGACCTATAGTTTCCGCTATTAATTGTCCCAACGGTGCATTGGCTTCATATATTTCTGATTTCCTTACTCGTGCATATGATACAGAAAATGATTATTATGTCAAAGACTCTTTTGCCTTTAGTAGTTTTGTTAATTATTATCAACTACCTAATGATTATGTAATAGTCAGTTTTGATGTTGTTTCGCTCTTCACTAATCTGCCATTGAATGTCATAATAAATAGTCTAAAAGAAAAGTGGCAACACATATCCCAATTTTGTGGCATGGATTATGAACTATTTGAAACATTAATGAAGTTTATTTTTGACTCTAATATCCTAATTTTTAATGACAGTTATTATAAACAGATTTTTGGTACACCTATGGGGTCAACTATTTCTCCTATTCTAGTCAACTATGTCTTGGATGACTTAATTGAGTATTGCCTAGATCTTATGCCTTTCCACGTACCGTTCGTCAAACGCTACGTAGATGATCTTTTACTTGCGCTCCCCAGGGATAGAATAGATTTTGCTCTTGATCTGTTTAATTCATTTAATGAACACATACAATTTACATGTGAAAAGGAAGTAAACAACAGCATTCCTTTCCTCGACATGTTAGTCATCAGGTCAGATGACAATGTTTTACTAACACAATGGTATAGAAAACCATACTGTTCTAACAGATTCATCAGCTACTATTCCTACCACCCTGCTAGAACAAAAACCAATCTAATTATAGGCATGAAAACTAGAGCCGTTAAACTTTCTCATCCTACTAAAAGACATCAAGTGTTACAACAGTTAAAAACCATTTTTTTAGAAAATTCATACCCCCCAAAGCTAGTGCTAAAAATTTTGTTCCAAACTGAACACAACATAACTGATAATTTTAGAGATCCTAACTTTCATCCAAGTCCACTACTTTCTCATTCTTCTGTTAACACACCTAGTAACATAAATATACAATTGTCGACTCAGGATGATATTTCTCCTCATACATCACAACGTTTTTTCTCTCTTCCATACATAGATAATCTCACTAATAAATTGATCAATATTTTTAAAGATACAGATGTGAAAATAGCGAGAAAACAACAAAAGACTTTATCTCTTCTTTTCACAAAAACTAAAACACCTTTGTCCTCTCTTGAAAACCACAATGTAGTATACAGAATTCCTTGTAACGAATGTGAATTAGTATACATAGGGCAAACGTCTAGGAGCCTTAAGGGCAGAATCACATCTCATAAAAGTGACTGTCGGAGAGGGGTACCGTCCTGTGCACTGAGTGAACACTTTATTAATAACAACCATTCTCTTAACTGGAATAATGTTGAGATTCTTGACAGAGCCTCATCATATTACAAACGCACGTTCTTAGAGATGATTCACATAATTTCACAGGATCCAGTGATGAATAAAAAAAGTGATACTCAAGGTCTGAGTACCATTTACAGCTACATCCTAAAATTACATAAAAACAAATACCAGTGCTTGGACGCTCCCGCCCCTGACGAGTGAAAGAGTTTCTCTCTGTTTTCCGTCCCTCTACTTTGTTTCAAAATTTTTATAATGATAAAAAAATAGAACTTAATATAACTCCTTAAATCTCCCTTCCATCATTTAATAATAAAATTATGTTTCCATAACAGATAATTAGGCACAAAAAAAGCATTAACTAATTTTTTGTTCTTCTCATGTTCAAATATATTTATTTAAATTTAGTAGAGATTAAAACTGCGTTGGGCAGTATATAGCCCTTCACTTAATGTAGGCAACACTCCATCACCTTTCGCGTGTTCAGAGTAACCGACGTTCAGTCGTATAGTTCTCTCCTTTCTTTGTCGCTTACATCTAACAAAACAATTCTCTATCCTTATTACACACCTTGTTTTCCTTGTAATTTCATCATCTTAAAAATTAAATCGTTTTATACGGCAACACAACCTGTTTTAAGTAACATAATGGCGTTCCTCATGAACGTTCGTTTTCAATAATCCCTCAATTTTTTTTTAATTTTTAATCATGTAATAACAGTTAAATAACAATATTTTCGTAATTTAAATGTTCCAAAGTGTGATGGTTTGTTTTAGAATAAACATTTCATAAATTCTTGTTTGATGGAATGCAATCTTGCTTTTATTTTAAACCCACATTGGTGAGTTATATAAAAAACCAAAATTCTAGAATTAGTTACTAACGTGGTTTTCTTTTTCTAAAATTTTTTGTAGAAATGTCCTGAAGAAGGGGTAAATAATCCCGAAAGCTTGACTATACAATAAAGGGTTCATCTTTTGAACTAGGCCTTTGGTTTTCTTTGACTGCATCCCCACTAATTTAGTATTTTTCTGCTTAATTAGTCAGTCACGACTAGGATTCACTCTTTTTACAGAAATGGGGTTTTTTTCCGACATACAACAACAATATGGTACTCCCACCGTGGTGTTATTAAAATCTTTGGCCAATATATCCAACAAGCAAGCATCCCTGAAGAATAGAAGAATATTTTTACTTAAATGCAGACAACACGACCTGTCGCCTAACCATATCACTAATGGAACAAAGAACGTGAACTGTCTTTTACATCACACACAAGGATCTCTCGGAAACAGGATACAGAATTTTAATAAAAGGTTAAGTAGAAAAATATTAAATCTCGAGATACAAGTAACTTTCTGTGAACTAAAGAAAGTAAATAGCAATGTTATAAATATTACTGAACAACTATTGAAAATTCTTCCTCCTTACATTATAAATGAATACAATCGAAGATTGACAATTAAATCTAATAAACTTTTTAACAATATCAAAACTAATAATATTCACAAAATCCAACAATTGAAAGATAACAATATAAATCTAATTAAAACACAAAATAAATGGTTTAAAAACTTAACTAATATCAACATTCCTTCAGAAGTCACACAATTCCTCTCGTTAGGACCTAAATTTAGCATTCCTCCTTCGATTTTAGATATTAACATTCCTCACATTCTCTCAGATCTAGAATGCATTATACATAGTTTTCCACAAGAACAGAAAGACTGCTTCCGAGCTCAATTCACCAATGTCATAACTAACTTCATACATAAGAATCACAATATCAATCCACATTTTAATAATATTTTTAATAAAACTAAACGCTTTCTTAAGGACCATCCAGATTTATTTATTGTACGTAGTGATAAAGGAAATGCTACGGTTGCAATGTATAAGGAAGATTATATGATTAAAAGTCAACAATTATTAGATGATACACAATATTACAAAAAACTTAATAACAACCCTACTTATACCTTGCAGCTTAAAGCTAATAAACTAGTTAAACAACTTAAGGACAAAGGGATCATAGATGGAGTAATGGCAACTAAAATGACTACCTATAACACGGTAGCCCCTAGATTCTACACTCTTCCTAAAATACATAAGCCCACACTATCTGTGAGACCTATAGTTTCCGCTATTAATTGTCCCAACGGTGCATTGGCTTCATATATTTCTGATTTCCTTACTCGTGCATATGATACAGAAAATGATTATTATGTCAAAGACTCTTTTGCCTTTAGTAGTTTTGTTAATTATTATCAACTACCTAATGATTATGTAATAGTCAGTTTTGATGTTGTTTCGCTCTTCACTAATCTGCCATTGAATGTCATAATAAATAGTCTAAAAGAAAAGTGGCAACACATATCCCAATTTTGTGGCATGGATTATGAACTATTTGAAACATTAATGAAGTTTATTTTTGACTCTAATATCCTAATTTTTAATGACAGTTATTATAAACAGATTTTTGGTACACCTATGGGGTCAACTATTTCTCCTATTCTAGTCAACTATGTCTTGGATGACTTAATTGAGTATTGCCTAGATCTTATGCCTTTCCACATACCGTTCGTCAAACGCTACGTGGATGATCTTTTACTTGCGCTCCCCAGGGATAGAATAGATTTTGCTCTTGATCTGTTTAATTCATTTAATGAACACATACAATTTACATGTGAAAAGGAAGTAAACAACAGCATTCCTTTCCTCGACATGTTAGTCATCAGGTCAGATGACAATGTTTTACTAACACAATGGTATAGAAAACCATACTGTTCTAACAGATTCATCAGCTACTATTCCTACCACCCTGCTAGAACAAAAACCAATCTGATTATAGGCATGAAAACTAGAGCCGTTAAACTTTCTCATCCTACTAAAAGACATCAAGTGCTACAACAGTTAAAAACCATTTTTTTTAGAAAATTCATACCCCCCAAAGCTAGTGCTAAAAATTTTGTTCCAAACTGAACACAACATAACTGATAATTTTAGAGATCCTAACTTTCATCCAAGTCCACTACTTTCTCATTCTTCTGTTAACACACCTAGTAACATAAATATACAATTGTCGACTCAGGATGATATTTCTCCTCATACATCACAACGTTTTTTCTCTCTTCCATACATAGATAATCTCACTAATAAATTGATCAATATTTTTAAAGATACAGATGTGAAAATAGCGAGAAAACAACAAAAGACTTTATCTCTTCTTTTCACAAAAACTAAGACACCTTTGTCCTCTCTTGAAAACCACAATGTAGTATACAGAATTCCTTGCAACGAATGTGAATTAGTATACATAGGGCAAACGTCTAGGAGCCTTAAGGGCAGAATCACATCTCATAAAAGTGACTGTCGGAGAGGGGTACCGTCCTGTGCACTGAGTGAACACTTTATTAATAACAACCATTCTCTTAACTGGAATAATGCTGAGATTCTTGACAGAGCCTCATCATATTACAAACGCACGTTCTTAGAGATGATTCACATAATTTCACAGGATCCAGTGATGAATAAAAAAAGTGATACTCAAGGTCTGAGTACCACTTACAGCTACATCCTAAAATTACATAAAAACAAATACCAGTGCTTGGACGCTCCCGCCCCTGACGAGTGAAAGAGTTTCTCTCTGTTTTCCGTCCCTCTACTTTGTTTCAAAATTTTTATAATGATAAAAAAAAAAAATAGAACTTAATATAACTCTTCAAATCTCCCTTCCATCATTTAATAATAAAATTATGTTTCCATAACAGATAATTAGGCACAAAAAAAAAGCATTAACTAATTTTTTGTTCTTCTCATGTTCAAATATATTTATTTAAATTTAGTAGAGATTAAAACTGCGTTGGGCAGTATATAGCCCTTCACTTAATGTAGGCAACACTCCATCACCTTTCGCGTGTTCAGAGTAACCGACGTTCAGTCGTATAGTTCTCTCCTTTCTTTGTCGCTTACATCTAACAAAACAATTCTCTATCCTTATTACACACCTTGTTTTCCTTGTAATTTCATCATCTTAAAAATTAAATCGTTTTATACGGCAACACAGCCTGTTTTAAGTAACATAATGGCGTTCCTCATGAACGTTCGTTTTCAATAATCCCTCAATTTTTTTTTAATTTTCAATCATGTAATAACAGTTAAATAACAATATTCGTAATTTAAATGTTCCAAAGTGTGATGGTTTGTTTTAGAATAAACATTTCATAAATTCTTGTTTGATGGAATGCAATCTTGCTTTTATTTTAAACCCACATTGGTGAGTTATATAAAAAACCAAAATTCTATAATTAGTTACTAACGTGGTTTTCTTTTTCTAAAATTTTTTGTAGAAATGTCCTGAAGAAGGGGTAAATAATCCCGAAAGCTTGACTATACAATAAAGGGTTCATCTTTTGAACTAGGCCTTTGGTTTTCTTTGACTGCATCCCCACTAATTTAGTATTTTTCTGCTTAATTAGTCAGTCACGACTAGGATTCACTCTTTTTACAGAAATGGGGTTTTTTTCCGACATACAACAACAATATGGTACTCCCACCGTGGTGTTATTAAAATCTTTGGCCAATATATCCAACAAGCAAGCATCCCTGAAGAATAGAAGAATATTTTTACTTAAATGCAGACAACACGACCTGTCGCCTAACCATATCACATGGAACAAAGAACGTGAACTGTCTTTTACATCACACACAAGGATCTCTCGGAAACAGGATACAGAATTTTAATAAAAGGTTAAGTAGAAAAATATTAAATCTCGAGATACAAGTAACTTTCTGTGAACTAAAGAAAGTAAATAGCAATGTTATAAATATTACTGAACAACTATTGAAAATTCTTCCTCCTTACATTATAAATGAATACAATCGAAGATTGACAATTAAATCTAATAAACTTTTTAACAATATCAAAACTAATAATATTCACAAAATCCAACAATTGAAAGATAACAATATAAATCTAATTAAAACACAAAATAAATGGTTTAAAAACTTAACTAATATCAACATTCCTTCAGAAGTCACACAATTCCTCTCGTTAGGACCTAAATTTAGCATTCCTCCTTCGATTTTAGATATTAACATTCCTCACATTCTCTCAGATCTAGAATGCATTATACATAGTTTTCCACAAGAACAGAAAGACTGCTTCCGAGCTCAATTCACCAATGTCATAACTAACTTCATACATAAGAATCACAATATCAATCCACATTTTAATAATATTTTTAATAAAACTAAACGCTTTCTTAAGGACCATCCAGATTTATTTATTGTACGTAGTGATAAAGGAAATGCTACGGTTGCAATGTATAAGGAAGATTATATGATTAAAAGTCAACAATTATTAGATGATACACAATATTACAAAAAACTTAATAACAACCCTACTTATACCTTGCAGCTTAAAGCTAATAAACTAGTTAAACAACTTAAGGACAAAGGGATCATAGATGGAGTAATGGCAACTAAAATGACTACCTATAACACGGTAGCCCCTAGATTCTACACTCTTCCTAAAATACATAAGCCCACACTATCTGTGAGACCTATAGTTTCCGCTATTAATTGTCCCAACGGTGCATTGGCTTCATATATTTCTGATTTCCTTACTCGTGCATATGATACAGAAAATGATTATTATGTCAAAGACTTTTGCCTTTAGTAGTTTTGTTAATTATTATCAACTACCTAATGATTATGTAATAGTCAGTTTTGATGTTGTTTCGCTCTTCACTAATCTGCCATTGAATGTCATAATAAATAGTCTAAAAGAAAAGTGGCAACACATATCCCAATTTTGTGGCATGGATTATGAACTATTTGAAACATTAATGAAGTTTATTTTTGACTCTAATATCCTAATTTTTAATGACAGTTATTATAAACAGATTTTTGGTACACCTATGGGGTCAACTATTTCTCCTATTCTAGTCAACTATGTCTTGGATGACTTAATTGAGTATTGCCTAGATCTTATGCCTTTCCACATACCGTTCGTCAAACGCTACGTGGATGATCTTTTACTTGCGCTCCCCAGGGATAGAATAGATTTTGCTCTTGATCTGTTTAATTCATTTAATGAACACATACAATTTACATGTGAAAAGGAAGTAAACAACAGCATTCCTTTCCTCGACATGTTAGTCATCAGGTCAGATGACAATGTTTTACTAACACAATGGTATAGAAAACCATACTGTTCTAACAGATTCATCAGCTACTATTCCTACCACCCTGCTAGAACAAAAACCAATCTGATTATAGGCATGAAAACTAGAGCCGTTAAACTTTCTCATCCTACTAAAAGACATCAAGTGCTACAACAGTTAAAAACCATTTTTTTAGAAAATTCATACCCCCCAAAGCTAGTGCTAAAAATTTTGTTCCAAACTGAACACAACATAACTGATAATTTTAGAGATCCTAACTTTCATCCAAGTCCACTACTTTCTCATTCTTCTGTTAACACACCTAGTAACATAAATATACAATTGTCGACTCAGGATGATATTTCTCCTCATACATCACAACGTTTTTTCTCTCTTCCATACATAGATAATCTCACTAATAAATTGATCAATATTTTTAAAGATACAGATGTGAAAATAGCGAGAAAACAACAAAAGACTTTATCTCTTCTTTTCACAAAAACTAAGACACCTTTGTCCTCTCTTGAAAACCACAATGTAGTATACAGAATTCCTTGCAACGAATGTGAATTAGTATACATAGGGCAAACGTCTAGGAGCCTTAAGGGCAGAATCACATCTCATAAAAGTGACTGTCGGAGAGGGGTACCGTCCTGTGCACTGAGTGAACACTTTATTAATAACAACCATTCTCTTAACTGGAATAATGTTGAGATTCTTGACAGAGCCTCATCATATTACAAACGCACGTTCTTAGAGATGATTCACATGAATAAAAAAAGTGATACTCAAGGTCTGAGTACCATTTACAGCTACATCCTAAAATTACATAAAAACAAATACCAGTGCTTGGACGCTCCCGCCCCTGACGAGTGAAAGAGTTTCTCTCTGTTTTCCGTCCCTCTACTTTGTTTCAAAATTTTTATAATGATAAAAAAAAAAAATAGAACTTAATATAACTCTTCAAATCTCCCTTCCATCATTTAATAATAAAATTATGTTTCCATAACAGATAATTAGGCACAAAAAAAAGCATTAACTAATTTTTTGTTCTTCTCATGTTCAAATATATTTATTTAAATTTAGTAGAGATTAAAACTGCGTTGGGCAGTATATAGCCCTTCACTTAATGTAGGCAACACTCCATCACCTTTCGCGTGTTCAGAGTAACCGACGTTCAGTCGTATAGTTCTCTCCTTTCTTTGTCGCTTACATCTAACAAAACAATTCTCTATCCTTATTACACACCTTGTTTTCCTTGTAATTTCATCATCTTAAAAATTAAATCGTTTTATACGGCAACATAACCTGTTTTAAGTAACATAATGGCGTTCCTCATGAACGTTCGTTTTCAATAATCCCTCAATTTTTTTTTAATTTTCAATCATGTAATAACAGTTAAATAACAATATTTTCGTAATTTAAATGTTCCAAAGTGTGATGGTTTGTTTTAGAATAAACATTTCATAAATTCTTGTTTGATGGAATGCAATCTTGCTTTTATTTTAAACCCACATTGGTGAGTTATATAAAAAACCAAAATTCTAGAATTAGTTACTAACGTGGTTTTCTTTTTCTAAAATTTTTTGTAGAAATGTCCTGAAGAAGGGGTAAATAATCCCGAAAGCTTGACTATACAATAAAGGGTTCATCTTTTGAACTAGGCCTTTGGTTTTCTTTGACTGCATCCCCACTAATTTAGTATTTTTCTGCTTAATTAGTCAGTCACGACTAGGATTCACTCTTTTTACAGAAATGGGGTTTTTTTCCGACATACAACAACAATATGGTACTCCCACCGTGGTGTTATTAAAATCTTTGGCCAATATATCCAACAAGCAAGCATCCCTGAAGAATAGAAGAATATTTTTACTTAAATGCAGACAACACGACCTGTCGCCTAACCATATCACTAATGGAACAAAGAACGTGAACTGTCTTTTACATCACACACAAGGATCTCTCGGAAACAGGATACAGAATTTTAATAAAAGGTTAAGTAGAAAAATATTAAATCTCGAGATACAAGTAACTTTCTGTGAACTAAAGAAAGTAAATAGCAATGTTATAAATATTACTGAACAACTATTGAAAATTCTTCCTCCTTACATTATAAATGAATACAATCGAAGATTGACAATTAAATCTAATAAACTTTTTAACAATATCAAAACTAATAATATTCACAAAATCCAACAATTGAAAGATAACAATATAAATCTAATTAAAACACAAAATAAATGGTTTAAAAACTTAACTAATATCAACATTCCTTCAGAAGTCACACAATTCCTCTCGTTAGGACCTAAATTTAGCATTCCTCCTTCGATTTTAGATATTAACATTCCTCACATTCTCTCAGATCTAGAATGCATTATACATAGTTTTCCACAAGAACAGAAAGACTGCTTCCGAGCTCAATTCACCAATGTCATAACTAACTTCATACATAAGAATCACAATATCAATCCACATTTTAATAATATTTTTAATAAAACTAAACGCTTTCTTAAGGACCATCCAGATTTATTTATTGTACGTAGTGATAAAGGAAATGCTACGGTTGCAATGTATAAGGAAGATTATATGATTAAAAGTCAACAATTATTAGATGATACACAATATTACAAAAAACTTAATAACAACCCTACTTATACCTTGCAGCTTAAAGCTAATAAACTAGTTAAACAACTTAAGGACAAAGGGATCATAGATGGAGTAATGGCAACTAAAATGACTACCTATAACACGGTAGCCCCTAGATTCTACACTCTTCCTAAAATACATAAGCCCACACTATCTGTGAGACCTATAGTTTCCGCTATTAATTGTCCCAACGGTGCATTGGCTTCATATATTTCTGATTTCCTTACTCGTGCATATGATACAGAAAATGATTATTATGTCAAAGACTCTTTTGCCTTTAGTAGTTTTGTTAATTATTATCAACTACCTAATGATTATGTAATAGTCAGTTTTGATGTTGTTTCGCTCTTCACTAATCTGCCATTGAATGTCATAATAAATAGTCTAAAAGAAAAGTGGCAACACATATCCCAATTTTGTGGCATGGATTATGAACTATTTGAAACATTAATGAAGTTTATTTTTGACTCTAATATCCTAATTTTTAATGACAGTTATTATAAACAGATTTTTGGTACACCTATGGGGTCAACTATTTCTCCTATTCTAGTCAACTATGTCTTGGATGACTTAATTGAGTATTGCCTAGATCTTATGCCTTTCCACATACCGTTCGTCAAACGCTACGTGGATGATCTTTTACTTGCGCTCCCCAGGGATAGAATAGATTTTGCTCTTGATCTGTTTAATTCATTTAATGAACACATACAATTTACATGTGAAAAGGAAGTAAACAACAGCATTCCTTTCCTCGACATGTTAGTCATCAGGTCAGATGACAATGTTTTACTAACACAATGGTATAGAAAACCATACTGTTCTAACAGATTCATCAGCTACTATTCCTACCACCCTGCTAGAACAAAAACCAATCTGATTATAGGCATGAAAACTAGAGCCGTTAAACTTTCTCATCCTACTAAAAGACATCAAGTGCTACAACAGTTAAAAACCATTTTTTTAGAAAATTCATACCCCCCAAAGCTAGTGCTAAAAATTTTGTTCCAAACTGAACACAACATAACTGATAATTTTAGAGATCCTAACTTTCATCCAAGTCCACTACTTTCTCATTCTTCTGTTAACACACCTAGTAACATAAATATACAATTGTCGACTCAGGATGATATTTCTCCTCATACATCACAACGTTTTTTCTCTCTTCCATACATAGATAATCTCACTAATAAATTGATCAATATTTTTAAAGATACAGATGTGAAAATAGCGAGAAAACAACAAAAGACTTTATCTCTTCTTTTCACAAAAACTAAGACACCTTTGTCCTCTCTTGAAAACCACAATGTAGTATACAGAATTCCTTGCAACGAATGTGAATTAGTATACATAGGGCAAACGTCTAGGAGCCTTAAGGGCAGAATCACATCTCATAAAAGTGACTGTCGGAGAGGGGTACCGTCCTGTGCACTGAGTGAACACTTTATTAATAACAACCATTCTCTTAACTGGAATAATGTTGAGATTCTTGACAGAGCCTCATCATATTACAAACGCACGTTCTTAGAGATGATTCACATGAATAAAAAAAGTGATACTCAAGGTCTGAGTACCATTTACAGCTACATCCTAAAATTACATAAAAACAAATACCAGTGCTTGGACGCTCCCGCCCCTGACGAGTGAAAGAGTTTCTCTCTGTTTTCCGTCCCTCTACTTTGTTTCAAAATTTTTATAATGATAAAAAAAAATAGAACTTAATATAACTCTTCAAATCTCCCTTCCATCATTTAATAATAAAATTATGTTTCCATAACAGATAATTAGGCACAAAAAAAAGCATTAACTAATTTTTTGTTCTTCTCATGTTCAAATATATTTATTTAAATTTAGTAGAGATTAAAACTGCGTTGGGCAGTATATAGCCCTTCACTTAATGTAGGCAACACTCCATCACCTTTCGCGTGTTCAGAGTAACCGACGGTCAGTCGTATAGTTCTCTCCTTTCTTTGTCGCTTACATCTAACAAAACAATTCTCTATCCTTATTACACACCTTGTTTTCCTTGTAATTTCATCATCTTAAAAATTAAATCGTTTTATACGGCAACACAACCTGTTTTAAGTAACATAATGGCGTTCCTCATGAACGTTCGTTTTCAATAATCCCTCAATTTTTTTTTAATTTTCAATCATGTAATAACAGTTAAATAACAATATTTTCGTAATTTAAATGTTCCAAAGTGTGATGGTTTGTTTTAGAATAAACATTTCATAAATTCTTGTTTGATGGAATGCAATCTTGCTTTTATTTTAAACCCACATTGGTGAGTTATATAAAAAACCAAAATTCTAGAATTAGTTACTAACGTGGTTTTCTTTTTCTAAAATTTTTTGTAGAAATGTCCTGAAGAAGGGGTAAATAATCCCGAAAGCTTGACTATACAATAAAGGGTTCATCTTTTGAACTAGGCCTTTGGTTTTCTTTGACTGCATCCCCACTAATTTAGTATTTTTCTGCTTAATTAGTCAGTCACGACTAGGATTCACTCTATATATATATATATATATATATATATATATATATATATATATTGTTTGTTTCTGAATGGAAAACATTGTAAAATGCTTAAAATAACATCTCCTGCTGCTGCCAATAATTGAAACCGATCTATACAGGCCATTCAGACAGTACTCAACTAATATAAGAGACATTTATATCAATAAATGTCTTTTACTGGTCCGGAAAAATACGTGAACTGTCTCGTTTGATTTATTTCGAAGTAAAATTACATTTTTCAGTTCTCATGTCGCATCTTTTCAGTATTTGTGTTTTCGAGGTGTTTTAAAATTTTCTTTCACTGAATACAAACTTTCGTACAATCAAGATATTTGGAGTAAGTCATTTGAATAATGTATCAGAAACAAACCTCTACATGAATTCTGTATTTTGTTACAACTCGGAGCGTAGAAGTAATAGAAGTATGATAGGAAAGATGTGCATAAAGTCGAAAAAAACATCTGTAAACCCTCAAAGCATGCAGCATCATCTTGACATGCTTTTTTGTTACGCAGGGTGTCCGTTGACGCTAGCTTTTTGGCGTATTTTTGCACCTTCTTCAGTTAATGTTAGCAGTGGTCAACTGAAAAAATTGAAAAATAAAACCGATTTTAAAATTGAAATTAGCCCAGTAGTTGCAAAAAATCGGGGACATACATGTACATATACAACATACCAACATACAGGTCGAAAAAAGCACCTCATTTTTCTGAACTCGGTTAAGAAAGTTGCCCTTATAGAGTAATACTGGAAAAACAAATTATTATGAGACCTCCAGATATCAAAGTAGTTTAATGAAATAAAATAGGCACATAGGAAAATGAATAAAATCTGAAATTGGTAGAGAAACAAAAAACCAAACCAAATACAAACGAAAAAAAAAAACAAAACTTGCGGGGAAAGTAAAAAGAAGCGAACCCTACAAGATAAAAATAGAATAGATAGTAAATAAAGAGATCTTTTTTTAATTTTCAATATCCTAAATCTTAAATTGAAACCAGTTTAGGAAATGTTTACTAACACATTTTTACTTCTGATTACTCAGAGAATCGCGAATTAAACTTCTTTACCTCACAACACTTGAAAATTAAAAAATGACCCGAAATAATCGGAATTTAAATTATTTCTCCCGATAACATCCGAAATCTAGCGATTTTCAAAGTCCCTGTACTTTTTTTGGGGAGTGAGTCGCCCCTCGACTATTACCCAGTAAATAATACTTTAGGTTAAGGCCGTTGCTCCTTCCACGTTAACGTGAACGAATCGTGGGAAAGTCGGTTCACGTTAAATTAAAAAAACGTGTGAATGACTGCTTTTTTGCCAAACGTGAACTAATTTAACGAGAGGATTCACTTAACAGTACAGATTTTGTTAAAAATATCCTTGTAGACTCGGAATTCGGTTGGCGCGCTACCGCGAGCTTTCTTTACAGGAAACCTAACTAATCCTAACCCAACAACAACAGAAAATATATTTTCGTCTTTGACGGGATTCGAAACCACAAACTATACGACGCGGGCTGAGAACCCTGTCACTGCTGGTTTCGCGTGAACCAAAATTTGGAAAGTGCGTTCACGTTAGCGTGGAAGGAGACATAGCGTTAAATTAAATTAGGTTAACATACAATAGCACCTAGATAATTATTCGGAATAATGTTTTACACGAAAATGTTGCTACATAGATCAAGATTTATGATTTTATTATACGTATAAATATATTTATTAGTCGAAGTCGTCCAGTATGCCATTTTATTCTATAATAATTTTAATCCTCTAACGGGAAAAAATTAATGTAATCGTGATAAAAATCACCTAACTGTTTACTTAGTTATTAAAAGACAACTTCAGACTATTTTTCATATTGCCGCACCACAGTTAGGTCAACTAAAGCTCCTAGTTTTGCAATGTCCAAGTAAATAAAAATTAAAAATGTTTAAAAAATCACTGTTCTCCTAATCTTACCGCACATATTGTAGAATATCAACAATTACACAATAATATATTAAAACCCAAGCAGTGGTGAAGCTTGGTAGCTAATGAGAATTTTAATGCAATTAACTTCTGCTTTAAAAAATTTTTTGGCAAATTAAGTTCTTTAACATTTAAGCTTATTGTAGTTCCAGAAACCGAAATGAGTTTTTAAGCCTCGCCTATTCGTGTAGCCGGTCACGTGACCCGGTAAGAGAAGTCGATCGGGGTTGTCATATCTAATTAAAACTTTTGTTACTTGTGTAATCTGATCTGAGGCTTTGGTTAACTTGTATTTTGCAATAAAATAATTTATACTGCTTACGGCCGGTTGCAGAAAGCTCAATTAAAGTTTAGAATGTTTAACGGAATGTCAAATTTGACAGCGAGTTCCTAGATTTCTATAAGGAACCTACCGAAAGTTCGATTAAATATTCTAAACAGCAATTAAGTTTTGTATAACCGGCTGTTGTGGAAACCAGTATTGGAGAAACATTACTATTCTTTGTATGATAATTTTGTTACATCCTGTTTAACCACATCCGCCGTAATCAGGCAGGTAGCCAGGAGGACGGGGTCCTGGGGGTCTGTTGGTATAGGCAAACTTCTTACTACTTTTTGTGAGATTTGCCCGTTTGGACCAAACGGCTAGAGAGGAAAGTAAGGCTTCCACTTTGCCGTTTTAACTTTTAAAAATCTATTTGATGGCATCAACTTCTGATTTATTCTTGATTGGCAAAATTCGATAATTTCTTTCAAACTCGTAATTCTCATACAGATTAAGCCACATTGAAACCAGTATTAGCAAAAGTTCTAGATTGGACTAAATCAAATTGAAGGGTAAAACAATATTTACATTTCAACAAATGTTTCAATATTATACAATTTACTCCGTTAAATGTTATACTATTGGCTTGATCCCTATAAAGCAAATAGTTATAATACTCACTACATATAATTATTTTTATAGGATATTGATTTTGAGTTTTACTGTAAGATATTCCCAATTTTAGAATTATCCCACTATGGCAAAAACAAGGAATTATTATTATAAACCACTATTGCCAATTCGACGTTCCTTGTTCATAAAATAGGTCATATGTTTGAGTCTCCCTTTCGTTAGACAGTTTAATTCGTTGAATTATTTTTATTCCACAATCTCAAAATTTCATTACTCACAACAGCTTCTGTTAAAAGTAAACGCAGGCCTATATATAAACCGGTCGCATTTTGGATGTGTTCTCTTTAGAATTATCTGCGTCAGAAAATAGAGGAAAAAGTTGGAATGAACCCTGTTTTGAAAGCCCTACACAGTGCCTATGATTTGAGCAAATTCGGCCGATTATATATGATGCTCGATCTGTCCGATATTAAGGTCGTACTGCGTCAGAAATTGGACGAAAAAGAGCGAATAATCTCATTTAAGCCAAACGCAATAAAGGTCGCATTACGTGCCCATAGTTATTTCATCAAAATCTATGTAAAATATGCGATGTCTATATACAAATGGGTTTTATTCGCAGTTGCTCTGATGATTTGTGTGACATCTCCAGTAAAAAATAATTGATGTTGAAAAAGTAATATATCGTAATAATCGATAAATCATATCACATTGGAAACCTGAATAAAAATTGTAGTAAGTACCCCAAAAATGATTATCTATTATTTAAGACTATTCATTCAAATAAGTTTTATTAATGCAAGAATATAACATCAAAAAAAGAGATTTGCAGACATTGTGTCCGGAAGAAATTAACAAAAACTATTAGAATATATAGAGGTTCAATTCCAAATCTGACGACACTATTTGTCCGAATTCTGATAAAAATTCGCACGAAGGCGTACCCATACGTTTTCATCTAAAATATTTTGGGCCAAATAATATCGTCAGATTTCGCATAGCGGTGGTGTTCACTGGACGAGTTTTTGCGAGGCGTTGTGGTGAAGCGTTAAAATATATTTCTTTGTATATTATAGTAAACACTTAAATTTTGTATATTTTATAGCTAGATTCCAGAAAGGATTTTAGCAGAGGAAAAAGTGAAATATACAGGTTGAAACTCTAACCTCAAATATATTTTATAAATTAGCAGTAATTCACAATCAATTTAAATTTTACTTCGGGTCTTTTCGTAATATCAAATTAGTCGTAACGTAACAGTCTTTAGGATGCCTTTTCATCCAAATTATCTGCGCCAGAAATGAGTCGAAGAAGTGCAAAATGATCGCATTTCAAGGCGATGTACACACTGTCCGAAATTATTCGTACAAATTCGGCCGAAGACATATGTGCGATCTGACCATTGCTAAACCCGGTCGTCAACTCTATGCGTTTTCTTCTGAATGATCATCTTCAGAAACATATAGAAGGTGTCCGATATCATTGGAGACTTGCAATGAAAATTGGTATGAAATAATAAGGTAATCCATCCATTATTTGAAACTTTCTGTTCTTGTTTTATGTATCACAACCAAGGAATAATTCATGCCAAGCAAAAACTTATTCGTTGGACGATAGCACGAATGCGGAACTTCACGAAAGTGACAATTTGTGAGAGTAGAAAAAATTAATTTTGAAAATCTAACAAGTTTTATTAATGCAAGAACATAATAATCAAATAAAAGATTTGCAGAACTTTTGTCTAGAAGAAAAATTAACAATATACCGATTTTCAAAAAAAAAAAACAAAAAAAATTATTATCTACCACTTTATTGGCTACCATAAAGGACCACCAATACGAGATCTCTCGAAAATATCTATTCGAATTCTGACGAAAATCATTCGCAAGGAGACGCATCTATCAGTTTTCGTCGGATTTTTTTTGCCAGAAGTCGGACTAATAATGTTGCCAGATTTCGCATAACGAGTGTCGTTCAAAGAATTTCGAGAATTGTTATTGTTGATTTAAAGTGTTCATTTTATATTTCTTATAACTTTGGTGTGCAAATCGAAAAAAATACGATATTTCTAGGATGCTCTGATATACGTATTTGAACTTGTCATTAACATTTATTTTAACTGTCACTGGTTTCCAAAATTTTGTTTAAATGTCCCTCATGTGATATTATTTATTAGCCATATCACACAAATCAGTGTCTCATCGCTAAGTTTTGAATTTATGACAGTATAGGACATTTTGTACTTGTTTATAAATTTGTAATATAATTTGGTGATGGACTCCAAAGGAAAACCGTTCTTTGCCACAGTTACTCGTTGATGGCCTCACTTCTCTTCTTACCTTAGTTTTAGACCAAAATTTTTTCAAATTTAATGGACAGTTATATAGGCAAAGGTCTGGGCTGGCTATGGGTTCTTGTTTGTCGCCATTTCTGAGTGAGGTTTTCATGAACAATTTGGAAAACAGGATAATGAATAGTTATTTTGCCTCCTTTCTAACAGCATATAAAAGATACGTGGATGATATTTGCATTGTGTGGAATGGCAACAGAAATCAATTGGAAGAGTTTTTACAATTCGTTAACTCCTTGCATCCTAAAATTGAGTTTACATTGGAAATGGAAGATGAAAGAAAGCTACTGTTTCTTGACCTTTTACTATCTCGGAAACACAGTAGGATAGAGTTTGAGGTTTACCGGAAAACATCGTCCACGGATAATGTTATTCAGTATGCTTCAAACTCTCCTTACACACATAAATTTGCCGCGTTCAACTCCTTTTTCTATCGGTTGTGTAATTTACCATTGTCAAGGGAAGCGTTTACTAAGGAGCGTGATATTATAATGCAGATTGCTATGAATAACGGTTTTCCTTTGGAGTCCATCACCAAATTATATTACAAATTTAAAAACGGGTGAAAAAGTAAGTGAAGTGCAAATGAAGCAAGAAAATATCGCAATAATTTTTTTCCACAATTTTTTTATATGTGGAGGGGTAGAATATTTTTTTACGACTTACCTAAATTTTTTATACTAAATCAATTCTCCTATCCTTCATAGCAGCAAATTTATTTATAACGTCTTCACAAAATGGATGAGTTGCCCTAATCTCCTCCAGAAATTCCTTTTGAATTCAAATATTGCCAGGAGAAGTAAGTCTTTCCTGAGATATTCTATTTCTTAAATAAGTTTTTACACATTTGAAGCAAGAAAAACTTCTTTCCACTGAAGAGCACTTGTCGGCGGTATTGTCAAAATAAGGGAAAACAATTTATATGCTTCGGTAAAAATATGTTATTTTTCTTATTTTTTTTTCACGTGCTCTTGCAGCGATATATTCCAATTACTCTCATCAAAATAAGACCAACCTCATTTTTAAGTCGTTGACTTTTTGAAAGTATTTCCCAATATAACTGTAACAAATTTTCAAACGGGCCAGTCGGAAAATTTAAACTATATTTGGAAAATTTAGCAGAACCTGCCAAACATGAAAATGTAAGTTTTTCACAGTCTTTAAATCTTAGTGTCATTTCCATATGGTCCAAGATTTCATAAAAAAGGGTTTTATACTTAGCCCCAATTTCTTCAGATGAAAGCTTAGCTAGCTCACGTTTGTAATGATTTATTTCTGTAATAGAATTTGCTTTATCAAACATGGTATTAAAAAAATGTTCTTTTTTTTTACAGAGCGCCCCACGACAGCGTTTTATATTGAATATGCAAAAATGAATGTCAAGCGATTTTTTTTGAAGAACGTCAAATAGTATGTCCGTGATTAAGAAAATGTCATTAAACACTAATGCCAGAAACATGAATTTAAAATCGTTCATCTCACCTAAAATTCCTTTCGCAAGCCGGATTAATTTTTCATCAGATTTGTCACAGTTTGTAATAAATTCAAAGACGTCTTTTCATTTATTCCAGTCTTAAACAATCACATTTACTGACTTCGAATTTGAAGTTGTAACAACACCATAAATAACACAAAACAGTCAAATTAACTGCAAAGGAACTTGACTGTTTTGTGCGGTTGCTGCGAAATCCGCGAAAATAAAAGTAAACAACCACCGCAAACTGAACGACAGACACGTGGGTGTAGTGTAATGCGCCTGTAATTCACCGAGAGCGTTGTATTGCGCTGGGCTCGACGTCATCGGATACGCGTTGTCATGGCAACATAGTTATAATAAAGTTCGATTGAAAGTTTTAAAAAGACATGCCGCCAACGGTCAAGTAAAATATTTATTCGAGATGTAGAGTTTATTTTTTACCAATTAGGTGAATAAATGAATGTAAAAACTAAAATTTTAAGAGATATATAATAAATATAGTTGGATGTTGGCTTGTTTATTTTTCCTGGTGAAGTAGCACTTCACCTACTTCACCTGAATAGCCGCAAAATGTTGATTAACCAGAATTATTAGTTTTCAACATTCACTCCACAAAAACCGTCACTTTCGTTAGATCGAAGGCAGGTGGTTTTTTGGATGCGGATAGATATTGGATGTAGAGAACTGATAAGTCCGATTAATGAAATAAAGTCTTAAATCATTATAAAGATGATGCATTACTCTGACTTTTTTCAATATTGCCAATATGTCATTAACCAAAAAGTTTTTAGTTTGTGTAATCCTAAATATATATCGACCTTCATCTTATTTTTGATCACAGATTATAGTACTAAAATGCTTAACATACTGGAAGCAATTCCTTAGGACATTCTATACGTATTACATAAAACTGCATTCTATTTGGATACCATATTATCGCTTTACTGGCAATCGATTTTGAATAATGAATATATGATATTAGCGCCATTCATTTGTTTAGTTTAAAAATCCAATTTATATAATACTTTATATACGGATTCGATAAATCACAACGCACCTCTGCTTCGTGCCAACCAAAAACTTATTCTGTGGATAATATCATCTATGTGAAATCTGAAAAAAATATTCATTTGATTTCTACGTATGGCACATTCCTCAAAGAGCTCCTTCGTCAGAAATGTATTCATTTTCACCAAGTGTACTAGCATAAGAAAAGCAATTATACAACTTCAATCAAACAAACAAATTACCTAAACTTAAACATGTCTAACTTTGAACTGTCGGTCGATCAAAACGGTTTACTAGGAAGCCTTAAGTTTTCCGCTTTACTACCGGTATATTCTTTGTGCAGTAAGTTAACTTATACATGAAAACTTAGTTAATACATTCTCTCAGGTAGTATACAAATCATTCAAAATGAAGTCAGTGTTATTGCGCACTGGAATTTCTCTTTTTGCCACGCCACATATAATAGTTGTGAACTACGCAGAGTGCTTTCGTATCATGGACACATCTATGAACACAATACTAATGAAAGTCAAATATAATTTTATAGATGAGAGAAAAATTATTTTAATAATATATAGAGAAGTGATCTTTGCTTTTTGTTACCTTAGAGTAAGAATAAAAATAGATTAGCCACTGCAAAGATTACCTCACAGTACAAGGTCGATAGTACGACGATGCTAAGCCTAGCCAGGAAGACCAATGTTTATACCAATTTATATTACGGTGAATATATATTTAAGCAAGATGTTATAAAATTTTCATACAAAGAATAGTAATGTGTCTCCAGTATCAGTTTCTAAGCAGTATAAAGAAATTAATTTTATTGGAAAATAGTGAAATACAAACTAAAATACCCAAAGCCTCAGATCAGATTACACCAGTAACAAGAGTTTTAGTTAGATATGGCAAACTCGTTCAACAACTCCACGTATTACACCATCCCACTGTGGTATTAGACCATCCCACTTTCATTGACAAGGGATCCTAATCCTAAAAAGTATAATAGTCTACAGTAAAGATTGTTACACGGTCACGTGACCGGCGTGGCTTAAAAACTAATAGCGGGTCGTGGAGCTACAATAAATTTTAACGTTAAAGAAATTAATTTGCTAAAAAATATTTTATTAGACACCAAGTTTTCTTAGCGTCACTACTGCGTGTGTTTTAATGTATTATTGTGTATTTGTTGATATGGTTCAAATCTTCTAATTATATGTTGCTTATGTTCAAGAAGCAGCGTTCTATAGGTGCGGTGACATTAGAAGAACATTTATTTTTTAAATATTTAATAAATAAGTTTTATTTACTTTGTCTTGGACATTGCGAAACCAGGAGCTTTAGTTGACCTAACTATGGTGCGGCAATGTGAGTTTGTAAAAAAATGGCCGTTTTAGTTTGGAAATTTCTTTTAATCACTAAGTAAACAGCAAGATATCCTGATTCTTTGGGTATTAAAAATGTCTTCGTAAACATGTTCTAACTGATTAGAATTTAAGATTTAGGATAATAAAAACTAAAAAAAAATCTTTTATTTTTTAAGTTTTAGATATGACCATGGAAAAACAATATGACAGTTGGCTATTCTATTCTTATCTTATAGCGCCCGCTTTATTTTACTTTCCTCGCAAGAGGAAAGTATTCTAGTTGCAAAAAAACATGTTTTCTCAGTTCCGTCGGTTAGTCTGTATGTCTGTCCGCGACAAAGCTCAAGAAATGCTTGTTCTTTTTACTTTCAGTTTTGGTTAAAAATTAAATGTCTTATGATGATGACGTGGTAACATTTTGGTAAAAATCCAATATGGCTGAACAAAATAGCGGTATATTGAAATGTTAAAAATATTATTAAAAAACTGCTTATCCATTTTATCCAAATTTTGCAAAAAAATTAGGTGTGACATCACCATCAACTGACAAGTTTTACTATAAATCCAAAATGGCGGCCTAATAAAATGTTATAAAAGTCAATGCAGAAAACTACTGTATCGATTATGTTTAAATATTTCTCAAAAATCAAATATTATATAGGGGTGAACTGGTAAAAATGTTGAGACAAATTCAAAATGGAGGAACAAAACGGTGGCCTAATTAAATGTTTAAACATATCTGAAAAATGTACTTATCGGATTGATTGATTGATTGATGACATCCCCATTTTGAATATGTATTACTGAAAATGTATAAATTGCACACTTAATTTACATTTTTAGTTAAATCTGTGTAAATGTCAAAAATTCGCTCGCAATCTGGGCATTTCTGCTCTCATTTTTTAAATATTTACTAAAAATGTATGTATTCTTAAATCTGTACAAATGTTAAGATTCCGCTGCTATGTTGGCATTACAATTTTGAATTTTTAAAATATTGACAAAAATTCAGTGCAGTCTTAAATACCCCTAAATGCCAAATTTTAATAAAATCTGCAAACATTTTGAAATTAGTCTGCTATGTTGGTGCCGCCATTTTTATTCTAAAACATTGACTAAAATTTCACAACTTTGATTCTTAAATACTTCTAGATACTGATATTTCAGCCGAATCTGTACAAAAGAACAAAATTCGTTCGCTATATTGGCGCCACCATTTTACATTCTTAAATAATCCGCACAAATTTTAAAATCATCCGTCCGACCTGTTGGCATTGTCATTTTGGCACCGCTATTTTGAATTTTTAAATGCTAACACTCTTAAATTTTCCTAGGCACCAATTAGCAGTTTAATCTACACAAGTAACAAAATTCGTCGGCCGTATTGGCGCCGCCATTTTGGATTTCTAAACGTTAACTAAAAAAATTCGGATTTTTTATATCAGAAAGTGCATGCATGTCAAATCTGAAAATAATCGATAATGAAAGTGGTGAAAAATCCATTACAAGATTTGAACCAGACATACATACATCAGACGAGTAGAAAGCCAATAAAAGCGCGTTAAAAGCATTGCTTATAGTTTAAAACTTTAACAATAGTTTTCACTAAAAAGGTTTAAATTTAGACAAGGTCTAACTTGACAGTTACAGGTTTAAGATGACATTTTTAACAACTGAACAAATAATTTATCTAAATGACACAATTACAAAATGATAGTGACATTAATTTCCTTTTAAACTTACCTAACTTGTGGTTGTGAATAGTGAAGTAGGGAACGATTATTTCTTTGATATTTATAAAAATACCTATTTGCCTCATTAAGGAACAGATAAGAATCCTTCCTTTTGTCAACGATAATCAAGCATGGCCCATTTCTTTATTTTCGTACATCAAATATTTTAACAGGTCGTCATTTTGTTTCGCTATATAGAATTCATACCAATTTTTTTTTGTATCAGACGTAATTTTTGTGGACAATTAAATAAAATTAAAGTTAATCGAGTAGGTGGATTTTTTAGCTATACCGGAACAGCTCGACCGACCGACAGTAATAGAAAAACATGAAGATCTTTAAAAACCCGAAACGATGATTTTTTCAGGATTAATAATTTTTCTAATGCAGGAAGTGAAAACTGGCTCCGCCACTGGCATTCATCAACAAATGGACACGGCCTAAACATGGGTCATCCCCACTTCTTATTTTATCGTAAACATTGGTCGATGTGAAAAATAGGGGAACCATGTTGGCGCATAACCCTAACGTGATTCATGAATGAATTGTGATCTCTACTTTAATTCTTACTCTAAGTTTGTTACCGGCAAGATTTACTAAAATCAAATTACCCGCAATTTAATTAAATATTAAGACTGCAACGAAATAGAGGTGTACGTCTGTAATTTGTAAAAAAATATATATTTTAAAGCTTTTATATCCATGTAGTAGTGAAAAAGGGTTTGTTATAGTCTAGGCTCAAAGAGCCCTTGATGATCTCGCCTAGTTAGATTTAAGCTAATTGGAGACGCTTCCCAAGAAGCGACCAGACCTCCAGATCTCGAACCAATTAACGTTTACATCACACTATGTTGAATCAGGTGAAGCATAATAAGAACGCTCATCAATTCGAGAATCGGTTCGCTGGGAGGCCGTCCCGAGTTACATTTTCATATTTTGTCAACGCTAAGCACGTTCGGGACGATTTGGGCAGCCGTTTCCTTTACGTTAGCAAAAGAAAAGAACTGAATTAAAACATCGGCGCTTCATAATAATGTTCTGACTAGATGTTTGTTTAACTTTAGTGGTGTTTATATTTGGCCGTATATTTTTGTGATATAGTAGTTAATAGGCCATATTTTTTTAATATTCCGTTTTTTTTACAAAATATTTTGTTTTAGCTTTGGTTTGATATGCACAAATTAAAATTATGTTTAAAGACAAATTTACCTTATATGTTTTGTATTTCACTTTATTATGGATGTTTGTTACGCATGTGGTGTTAATGTTGGGCGCCTATATTGCAGTAAATATAGTAAATAGTACGTAATTTTGTAAATTTCTGTGTTAAAAATATCCTACTTATATCTAGGCGTTGGTGTTTATCTAGAATTCTTCGAGATTTATTCATTTTCGCAACGCATATAAAATGCCAATTTTAGTTTCACGTTCTTAAACTGCCAGCGCCAGAATGTGAAAATGCCCGCGAGTTGGCAACCACTGGCAGTGATAGAAGGTAAGCTCCGAAGGAATCTTTCAAAGAATTCTGTGTCTAGTAAAACAGGGCAACGTAGTTATGAATTTATAGATACTACAAGATGGCTCTCCATATTTTGATACATTTTGATCTCAAATATCTGGGAAATAAAAAAAGCTAACGTTTCCGTTGAATAATTTCATTTTACCAAAAGTTTTTTTTATTTTGAGAACCAGAAGCACCGAAAACAAAATGGCCGAATTTCAGGTATAGGACAACTTTCTTATCTTAAATGGAGCATCCTGTATATTTTTCCAAAATCATATAGGGGAACATGGGGCATAACCAGGTAGCTAAGGAAAAATAAATATTACACGGCAACTTTATTGATTATATTATTTATAAAAATTGCCTCGTGTTATAACCTTAACATAAAAATTTAAGAAGCATATAAGAAGTTTATAAGAAAACAACTTTTGAAAAAATAATTAAAAAACAAAAATGTTACAAAATACGGTTTTGCCCCACACCATGGGGTACGACCGGATACTGTGTGGGTCAAAACCAGATACTTTTAATACTAATTTTTGACCTTTTTTTTGCCTTTAAAAAAACATTCGTCGCACTCGAAACTGTCTAGATCTTCCTCTAGCCATCCTGTACAACCTTCGTAGGCCCAGCTAGGACATTTAGTACACTTAATCCACCCGTCAACTTTTTTATTTCTGAGTAGTTTTCTTTACATTACGCATCTTCTTCATTATTTTGTGGGGTTTCGATTGATTTGGAGTGTGTCTTATTCTTTTTTGTTGACGTGTCTTTATTCTTTGTTATTTTTCTTTTGACACTAGGTGGCTTTTCGGATAATATTTGTTCCAATTCATTCTTATAGGGCGAATCAGTTAAAATAGCGGTTCTACCTCTACGTCGAGTTGCAGTTAATTTTCGATTATGTTGTGGAATAGGAATTACGTCTTTTGGGGAAACACCAAATGCTGAAGTTAAAGGTAGAATTGTAGAATAGCCAACGTGGGGAAGCGATTTCTCAGGAGTGCAAGATGTCGGGGGACATAACTCAGTAGTGAATGGTTCTATTGTAAATTTAACTTTCTTACCGGTGATTGCTGCATCTGATTCCGTGTTTAAATTAGCAATACTTTTAGATGATATGCCAGATGGTCTAGCAATTGGTGAATTGCTTCTTTGAGAGATATTATTGGACTTTTTAGCTAAATGTTTTGTGTTGCTCTAAATTATGCTCCCTCAATGGTACTTGATTTTGTTCATCTACAATATTGTTACCCAGACTCCTTTCCAATAAGGTTTTTTCTTCAACTATTTCTTCCGGTCCATCTGTAGTTTTCGATGGAACAAAATCAACGTCTGTGAAAATATGTCGATTAGTTGGATAAATTTCCGTTTTTTAAAAGCCTCCCTCTGCCGTTTACATTGAAGCTGCTCTGAGATAAGCTTTGCCAAATAAAGCTTCCTACCTGAAAATTGTATTACAATTGTTCCTGGGTGCGTTCGTCGCCACGATTTTACTTCCTGACTGTAAAAGCAGCTTAGAGGCGAATTAAAGCTGACGTCCAAAGGCTGAAGCTTATGAGTACGGTGGGGTGAAAGACACAAAATCGATGCACCATTTTCCCGTGATAACCTTATTAACTTTATATTTTTCGTGTGATTTACATGGCTATCTAGTAGTAGCAAAACTAGACGTTCTTTGTTTGTCCCGACATGGACAATAAAATGTTCCAACCAATGAACAAAAATATCTGTCTGCATCCGGCCGTTTGCTTGGCAAGAAGCTATTGTTCCAGGTGGAGCTCCATCCAGAAGTTCAGTCTTCATTCTTACATTTAAAAATACGAGAAGAGGTGGAACGTAATGACCCGCTGCTGAAAAACATAACTCTGCCTTAATTAGCTGGCCCCTTTCTGCAAAACTTACAGTTTCTTCTTCTTTCTACGTTTCGGAACGGTAGTCAGACTAACCTCATCCACGTTATAGATCCGTGCAGCTTGAAAATTATATTTTCCACAAGACTTTCGAGCAAATCAAAAAACTTTCCCACAGATACTTTATTAAAAACCCATATCTCTAGCGGCTGAAGTAGCTTCTGGCTTTCTTAATGATAAATCTAGGTGCCTTTTAAAAAATGCGTTTAACCAGTCAAGTCCCGCTAATTTTTCGTTTTGGTTGAAGTTATGTGCAAAATGATTTTTCTCTGCTAGCTGATACGCTAGTCGCTTTAGTTCAGTGTAAGCTAACTCAAATAAGCGCATTTCCGTGTCCTCAATATAACCAACAAGTTCATTTTCTTGTTCAGATAAGAAAACTTTCTTAAAATTTCCCATTCTTAAAAACAACGTGGAGGAATGTTGAACGTTTGAGATGATTTTTTGTATCCCATTGTTCGTTGACGTTCGGTCTTTCTTTTATAATTTCTCACCATACTTTCCTAAAAATAATAATAATATGATGCATATAGTACGGGGCAGAACCAGGTATTATCCGATTTTGCCCCACCCGGTTGTGCCCCAAAGTAACCTTTGACAAAAGGAATACGTAGCAAAAAATTCCCAGCGAAGATTAACTATTTCTCTTCAGAAAAATATAGTTAAATAAACCCTCTAATAAATGCAATACAGCAAAGGTTTGTCATTAAACGATAACTTAATCTATTGGCATTGCAACAAACAAAATTAGATTACTTGCCTAAAATCGTCACAAATTGAAAAAATACTGGTAAAAAATGCATGCACCACACTCTAGAGTCTGCTGTTAACTGGCGGCAATATTAAACGTATTGCAACGTATAAACTCTGGCCTTAAGACGCCGCATTATGGTAGAACTGGAGCTACCCGATACCCGGTTCTGCCCCAAGTTCCTCTACCTTATTTCGTCCTTTTTTCAAAAATGCAATACAACAGTAATGTTTAAAAATACTCGGTTATTATTGATTTTCAAAAAAATACTGCATGGAAAAGATGTTGCGGATAATTTTATTCTTTAACAGTCGACTTTGGAAACAAATTTATGTAAGCGTGTGTTATAAAACTATAACTATAGCACTAGTTATACAAAATGTTTTCTTTTAGTGAAAATATTAAATGAGTAATAATGTTGGCCGAAACGAAGTTACTTAAGCAAACACAAAGGAGATTTAGGAATATGTTTCAAAACGATTCGCCCCCTTCAATTCGATTAAGTCATGGTATAGAAACTTTTGGACTACAGAGTCTACAGTATTAAAAAAGACCATTCAAAAACGAAAATCTGTTGAATAAAACACTGCAATTAATGTAGGCAGATCCAAGATTATCAACAAGTAAAACTGCCGAGTGCGTACTGCAATATCCTAATCAATTAAACATTTTCCAGCAGATACTTTCCCAAAAGGTACATTTGTGTCAAACTATAAAGCTTTTAAGAAATATAATGGAAATTTTATGGAAACCATTATAATGTCTGGAGAAGTAAAGCAGCACATCGGCAGAACATGGGCATCAGATAATCTCCGATATTTTCGAGAATTTATCAGAGATTCGCCCAAAGTAACAATTCGGTGTGGAATCTCAAAAAAATAAATAAATTAGAATTACCAGAAATTCGTTAAACAATGGTTTTGGGAACCGATGGATTGGAAGAGAATGGTCTCCTCGCTCTCTAGATTTGACCACTCCAGAATTTTTCTTTGGGGGTATGTAAAGGACCGCGCATGTAATCTGCTTCCTGCTGATCAATTAAAAATTATTATTCAAAATATTATTGAGAATATACACGAAATAATTTTTGATACTCAGTTCCAACAAATTCATAAATAATTTAAATAAATGTACTAAAGTTAACGGAAGACATTTTCAACATTTGCCATATTCAATTGTTTCTAATAATCTAATAAATAATTTTTCATATTTTTTATATATTTTTTTATAGAAGTGCAGATTTTAAGATCAATAAACCACTATTTTAAATCATAACTATAACTTTTATTACTTTTCTGAAAAGGGGACCGAGCAAGCTTTATGATTTTGAAAAAATATACGCGGTGTTCGGTTTAAAATAACAAAATTGCCCTATACCTAAGAATCGGCCATTTCATTTTCGGTGCTTCAAGTTGTTCTCTTCTCAGCCTTCCTGCTATTGACTATACATCATCTAGGCATCGAGTCTATCACTTTGGTATTCTCTCTTATTTCGGTGCTTCTTCCTTCTGTCTCTCAGACTTATTCCTAACATGGCTCTCTGAGTGCTCGTTGTGCCGTTCATAGAACTTATTCTTGTTTCACCGTTCTGCTCCAAATGTTAGCACTCGTAAAATGCACGTGCCAAATATTTTTTTCTTTTGATATATGGGAATGTCTCCATTTGTGTGAATCTGTCTTAGTCAAGCCCTGCCTGATTCTTCTTATGATTTCCGCTGTTCTCCAAGTATTATTACATGACCTAAGTATATGTATTCTTCTATTGTTTCTATTGAATCTTGTTGTAGTGTAAATTGTTTTTCATTGTTATGGTTGTGTTAAGTTTTTCTAACATTTGTTTTAGTTTATTTTCAGTTGTGCTTATTATTATCAGCAAAGCGAAGATGATTCACGAACTTTCCATCTATACTAATTCCTTTTGTGTCCCAATCCATTGCTTTAAAAACATTTTCCAGCGACAGTTTTGGCGACATAGTATCGCCTTATCGCTCGCCTCTCTGCATAGTAAATTTTTTGGTTTGTGTTTCTTCATTTGTTTTAATAGACGTGTATTGTTATATCCCGATATATGTATATCTCTACCAATGTATATACCTCAAATCAATTCTGGCAAAATTTTGGACTTATGGGTCTATAATTTTCTATGTTTGCTTTGTCTCCTTTCTTATGGAGAATAATTACTTCGGCATTCTTCCATTTAGTCGGTATCGTCTGTGTCGCAACATCGACTTAGAAGAAGTCTAACAGCTTCCATTAAGGTACGATTTCCGTTTTTTAGCATTTCAGAGCTGATGTGGTCCTTTCCCTATGATTTTTATCGTTCTTCATCAGCTTTAATGCGCTTTCTATTTGCTTGGTTGATATTCTGGGATTTATTTAGACTTTATTTTAGTTCCTCTCTTCGGTTATATGGATTTGTTTGTTAAAAGTTGTATAGATATTTGTAAAATTGTTCTATTTCGTTCATAAATACTGTTGTCAACTATTTATAATTTCGTTCTTTCTGTTTCTTATTTGGTATATCCGTTGTTTGTTACCGTTCATTTTCTTCTTTGGCACTTTCACATCCTGGGTGTTTTGCTCAATCGTTTTGTAGACAAGTTTTGCATTGTAGCCTCTGGTGTCCGTATGAATCTCATTCTTTTTGCTTACTTCTTTTCCCTTCACTCCTTTTGTTTTCTCTGATGACCATACTTCCCTTATTGCTGTTTGTACGCCTTTAGTAACTTTCTCTGCAATTTCACTTAGGTTCATTTGTCTAGCTGGTTTAAGGGATTTAGCCTTTTACTTAGTTCTTCGTAGTATTCCTTTTGGATTACTTCTTGATTTTTAGGCTTGTTTGATATTATTTTTAAGCAATTTGTTTCTTTTTATTTTGGTGTTTATTTGGAGTTGGAGGGTTGACTAGGCGTACGACCGCTTCCTGTATTGAATTTGCATAAGATCTATACATCCGTCACTATATTTTTATTATTTGAAAGTGTAAAATCGATTTTGTTTTTTGTTTTTCCATCCGGACTCTTCCATGTCCACTTCCGTTTCGGATGTTTCTTAAACAATATGTTCATGCAGTATAGTTTTTCTGAGTTAAGGTAAGTCTCTCACTTCGTGTGTTGCGTTGGTCAATGCCAAATGGTCCTATGTTTTCTGAATATTTGGTCTGAAATTGCTCGCACTTGTGGTTACTAGTTGTTCTAAACTTTTATTAATCAAATGGCAACTCCACCGTTATGGGAGTTCTTATTTCAGTTTCTTCAGGTTGTCAACTAAATGATAAAATATATTTCCAAAAAAAATTGGTAAATGGAATTACTAAACAGATGGAAAACCGCACATCGATACATTTTTTATTTCTGATAGATTTAGATTAAAATGTGACAAAAACAAAACAACCCTGTATTAAAACTAATTTGTTTAACTAATTTTGATTCCAATGCCCGCCAAAAAGCATTAAATATACTCTAGATTTCTGCACATGATCTACCTCGGCCGAATCCTATCAAACCTTGAAATATGGACAGATTGCAAACAACTAACAAACTAACATTTCCAAAAAATACATTGTCTGAAAAATATACACCGTACATGAATACGAATTTTTCTAAAAATGAAAAACTTGTAATATTTTCTATTAAATAGATAAGCCGCGACCTCCAAAACAATCCACAAAATTACAGTGTAAACATTCTGGAAGAAGAAATAACATTTTTCCTTATTCAAATAAGTGTTCCCATGGCAAGTTCAACGAGATAATCTTACCACTTTAAAATGTTTGGACTAAGTCTCCCTTCGCTGATCCCATGATAGAGAATAAGCCGAGGATGTATTTTTAATTACGGAAATATGTTTAATGAGATTTACTTGAGCAGAGTTGATTACACAATTATTACGTCCGCTGGTATCAGCAAAGGTTCTATATGTATAAAGCAGACTTTGAGAATATGGGTTTATTAAGTGTGGAATTTCGCCTGCTTTTAATTATTTTTTCTTTTATGAGGCTATTTCAGTCGGAATTTGATAGTATTTCTGAAATTAACAAGGCAAAAATAATCATTCCTTATTATGATTATTATGACACTTATTAAGGCATTAAGACAATAATTATATTATTTGGTACAACTTATGGCTTATAAAGTACTTTAAAATAACTTTATTAAAGACAAGTCATTAAAATTATGTCACTCTTCTTCTGGTTTTCATGTAGGGGAGCGCGGGGTTGTGAGAGTTACCGAGTAATGGTAGTCAGCACATTTGTCCGACTTACAACATAGTAGGCGACTGCCATTTGCTTGACGGTCATACAATAATAAACTCTCTATTTTGTTATGCCGCTAATACCTTAGTACATCAAGTATATTTATTTATTTATAGTACAGCTCATCTCAAAACATTTAGGTTTTTTTATAATTCCCTTACAAAACAAAAAACATGCAAACAGTCAATGGACTCCAATTACCTCATGTGGTAACATACGCCATTTTTTTAGAGACACGTGATGATATTTGTTTGCAGATGTCTGGAAGTAGACAAACAACGGAAAAAACAGATGGGTCCTTGGAAGTTCTAGAAGACATATCACCAAACTAATAGTTAAGCTAAGAAGCTAAGCCTACACTTGTAAACTACTTGTGATTACTCAAGAACAATAAATCAAAGTCGTTTTATGGCCTGACGCAAAAGCAGTTTCGCAAGATGGCTTTCCGGCTATTGAAAGCTAAAGCTTATCCATATTTTTGTAGAGCAAGTTAAGCAGCTGGTCCTGATTAGCTAAAAAATTCTTGAAGCCAAATTAAAATATTAGCGTCCATAAACCAACATCAACTGTATTAAGTTCAACAAAATTGCCGTAGGGCTATTTTTGAGGAACTTAAGCATGTACCAATATAATTTATCACCCAATCAACTGACAGACGATGACAGGAGGACATAAAAGGGTAGGCGGTGTGACTTCTTGGAACTGCGGAGATTATCACTGCAATATGCGTAATGAGTAGAGAATTTTGATCCCCGCCTTCTATTTTCCTCCGACGGTGCCATTCTCCAAGTTCTTGCGAAGCTGTGTGAGCAATGAAAATATATTTATTAAATGACTTAAACGTTTCTTTATGTTGTAAAACTTCTTCCGAAAACGCCAATTTTACTTTATTGGACAACCGCAGTAGCCAGCTACCCTAGAAGGTTACGAATTTTGTAGAATAAATAATAACGTGATGCTCTCTATTCCTTCACATTAAATATGATCATCTAAGCCTCTCGATGTTACATTTTTGGCGTTTACATGTGAACTGCATTCAAAATAAATGAAAAAAAGAGTTAAGTTTATGGTGTGGCATCTATTGGTAAAGCTATATTGAGCTTCCGCAGCATTGACGTATTTTATATGAACCCAGACATTTTTAGCAAAGAAGATTTCTTAAGCACAATCTACTAAAACCACAACGTGATTGATGATTTATTGAATAACATAACTGAAATTTTATCCTACATATCTTTAACTAACAACATTTCAGATTTCATATCTTCAACTAGCACTACTCATACATCGAGTTCTGCAATAAGCAGCGTGCTAGATCCAGTTACTTCAATCGACTGAGTTAAATATAGTGCTTCCTTTATAGATCGCACCAAGTTTGGTTTCGAATACTTCAAACAATATTGCTATTTTTTACCAAAAATTCCTATGTTGCCATCTTCAATAACATTTACTGATAAAAATAAAAAATACACACATAGAATTACCAGCAAATAGGAAAAATGTTTCTATTTCGCGATGAAGACAATTCTAATCCTGGAAAAGTCTTCGATGGACTACAGTGCCCCATGTGTTGATGAAAGTGATGTTGACCTTGAGATCACGAATAAGTGTATTGTTTTCTTTGATGCTGGAAATTGAAGAAATTTGGTTTCTTTGTAGATCCTGTAGAAAATGGTTTTATGCTTGATGATCGAGACGTTTTATTATTTGATAATGCAAACATTGTTTACTTGTTTACTATCTAAAGCCCTTGTTTAAAAACGTTCTATTTTTGTTGTTATTACGTCGGTGTATTATACTAACACTAACTTTGTTTGTATCTCTAAATGTTAATAATTCATGGTACTTTTATTACTCCCAACTAATCTTATGACCGCACTTTGGGTAATAGAAGGCAAAGCATTTTTGCAAATCAACTAAATGTTATTTTATATTGTTCTTTTTAATTTCTGATATATGTGTTTATTAGCATAATATATATTCTATCGAAGGGAAGGCAAACCATCAGAAATTTGTTATCGGTATTCTGATAAAAGAGGGCTTTCCTTTCATTAAGGCTTGCCACATGTAACAAAGCCTAAAATAGTAGTACTACTTTACAGCTGTTTCGTTTGTTATTACATTACAGTGTCATGTATCAGTTAGAAATAATAATTAATATATTTAATGTAAACAAAGTGTAGACATGGTTAGTGAGATGAGATATCCATTCGTCAACTATTTAAACTGAAAAAAAAGAGAAAAAATGTTTTAGTAATCTAAATGCATTTCGATAAACAGATCACCTTCCTGAGGTCCGAAGTGATTACATAACTTTGCTCTTCTCGGTCCCCTTAGTGTTGAGCTTCATCTATCCCCTTAGGGAGTCTCAGGGGAAGTCAAGTATATTTTGGGAACCTGGAGCATGAAGTCCCCCATGACTTGTCGTATTGCTCTTGCGCCGCCGCCAGGATCACTTCCAAGTTCCGGAACCCAGGCCTACACTCTTTTTCTATCTGATCGTTGTGGCAGCAGACACAACATCGCTTGTATGTTGTTTAGGCTGCATTTTCCCATCTTTCAATTTTTTTTGCCGTATCTCCGTTAGGGGTCGTTCAAAATTCGTCGGAGTTTCAGGCAATCCCGTCTGCTTCTTAGAACTTCTTTTATTGAGGACATATATGTTTTAGTAGAGGGGCCTTACATTGTTGATGCTTCATTCTCTCGAATTCCTTGATTAGAGAAATCTGGCCTACTACTCAAAACGAGAACTCTCAATTTTCAACCCATTTGCAGGTAGATTAATTTTACTTGTTGTTGAGTTTATCAACACCACAGTTATAAGTAATTTATTTTAAATCAGTATACCAGGTTTTTCTAAATAGTTCACTCGTTGAGCTATAAATGGACATCTTTCAGAACGACGCATATTTACTTAATAAAATAGACAATTGTTCTTGAAGACATCTGGGATATAACAAAATTTCACTCATTGACAATTCTTTTGTTACGCCAAGTTAAAGCTACTTAAATCAAAAACATCTAAACGACAGAACATCAACACTAGGAAGAAAATAAAATAAAAAAGGATAACAAATTAACATAACAACAAAGTTACGGGTTGCAGAGGCCCCATTGTTTATATGCAGTTGCATTAACAATATTAATAATCTTCTAAATATTAAGATGCGAAACCTATTTTACAAACCTGAAAGAAGAAACCATCAAAATGTTTATGTCAAGCGTCAAACAAATATCTGTTTTTTTTTTCTAAAGAGATTTTCTTAAAAAAATAAACATCTGTCAGTTTAACATCATATTCAAACAGCTGTTACGTAGCACATACCTATTGTTTGGAATAATACAATACTATTTTTTTACTCCAGCATGAATTTCAATAAAACAACCTGTCAATTCACACAAATATATTTAATTGATCCTAGCTTATATTGTTATACAAGATTTTCATCATATGTTGAGCACTTTTACCTGTGTTTATACCTCGGTTTATACTGAAAACATTAAAGTATTAGATATATACAAATTAACTTTGAATTACCCAGGTTATCCTATTTAACATAATAATATATGATCAAAGATGTGCGTTTTTAAACGAACACGTTACGTTTTCTTACTATCTGTAAAAGGTAAAGATTGTAATCACTAAAAAATCACCCTCCAAAGATTCTTTCAATACTTGATACGATCTTACGTTTTCATTTCCCTAGATGCCAAAAGTAGATGTATTCGATTCCTAGGTCTGTCTGTTCGCAAACATAAGGAAAACCACCTTACCCGATTGACTTACTTACCAAAAGTTCCTGTAAGTGGTAGCAATACGTAGTCTGAACCAGTAGATGTACATAACAT